>JABBWL010000092.1:0-285739 GCA_016758765.1 Suillus cothurnatus
CTGCTTGGATAAGATAGAACATAGCCATGCGTGGAGTGTACGTACCGTGTAGACGTTCGGCTATATGTGTGTAAGTAGCGTCAAGCTTCTGCCCGTAACATATCTCACTACCAGTTTGTGACAGTGAACACAATTTCACTTCTTCGCGATTCCATTTCACGAATGTTCATCCCTCATTTTAGTCCCCGATTCATACTCACCAAAGTTGTGATCTGTGCAGAGTGATACCCGAAGTCACAGAGTTGCTTCAGGGCTCCAAAGACAGGGCTCGGACATCAGGAATCAGTAAACAGGCGTATATTTGTCTTATCGCCCCACGTCGCTACATTTTTGCCGTTGGTTCATACTTTCCTTTCGGTAGTGGCGGAATGGTACGATCACTGAGAAGCACTGGCTCGTCACGCTGACATTGGTCAATGTCCCCCTAGAATCACCTCCGTGCTTCTGCTCTTCTCTGTCACTTTCTCGTAGATTGTCTATCTTTCGCTCTCCCACTCTGATTACTGTTTAGGTTTATATGCCCCAAGTGGACGCAAGGTTTCGCGCATCCATGAATGGAGAAAAGAATAACATCCAACATGCATTCGATACCTTCCTAACTTCTTTCTGCCACGTCCGAGGTGCTCAAAATAATGGTAAAACTGGAAAATCCTAGGCGAGGTTCTCCATTTGTGTCGGTCACCGCGCCCAAAAATTCAGCATCAAAGGTATGATATCAAGTCAAAGTTTAATCTCGTTCTACAGGTTAACATATGTATGTGACATGCTGACGATTTTATACCAGGCGTGTGCCCAATGTTAACAAATGATACAGCACTGAGAGCCCTAGTAAGACAGCTACAGTAACAAAGCGCAAGAAAATCTAGCGACCAAGAAAACATAATAGGTCATGCATAAAATGAACAAAGTGGATTACTAGAGGGATTATCAGGCGTATCCGAAAGATTCGACATATAGGGTTACGCTCGGCCCTCCACTGAGAATACTGGAAGGTCCAGAGACAGGGAAACGAAGTGCATGACGGACCGCGCGTGCTATAACCCTGCGATCCGCAAACTAATGTAATACCCATAAGTTGCATATTCTTGATTGCCGGTGGAATTAGTGCTTACCGCTTACCGACATACTCCCCGAGGCCATGCTGACCTCTTCTTTGAGCAGTGCATCCAGGTCCGATCGTCCTTTTCCATGTTGACCCCACGTAACGACAATAGCATTGACGATGTTAAAGAACCCTTCCTTGTCACAACTTGTTCGGGAGTGCCTTTCTTCTCTGTTGGACTTGAAAGGCTGGAATCTTCCTCCATAGACTGTGACATTGATGGAGAACCAGTGTCAAGATACGGATGAGATACTGTCAAAGAAGACGGAGCAAGCTGAACAGCCTTGACGAGTGCTTCTTCGATCCATTTAACATAATCTTTAAAATATGGCGTTAGTATCGTTTCATAAAAGAAACTGTGGATGAGTCATGACTCTACGCACCAGCCCCGCGTATGGACCAAATGAACACCACCCGTTTGCAAGAGCTTTTCCCCTTGCGTACGCTCCTATGAGAATAATGAGACATCAATAATAACAATCAAATCAATCCACGTGCTCGATAACGCTTAGGAATACTGGAGGGTGTACGATATCCCAGACCCTCCTAGCTTCGATGAGTGCTGTGTAATTACGAGACGACGCACAGCTCACCTGCCCAAATACAGACGTGTCGTAAGAACTGAGGTCAGAAGACGGGCCGTAAGGACCATCTACAAAAACCTAACTTGGCCCTTCGTGGCGGCCACCTCCTTTAGTTTTTTAGTGAACCCTCCGTGGACGTTGACCAAAAACACTAGCTCCTTCCAGAACGGAGCACCTGATGCTAGAACCTGAGTTCGTAATTTTCACTGCTTTCTGATTGATCCTCTGGTTTTGCGGTTGACAGGAGACTAGAATCGAAACTGGCAATAGTAAAAGGGTGCGCTTCGAATGGCAATGTGGAAACTGAGGGCATGATTAGATATGCCGTTTGTCCTGGAGACCAGTGGAAATGCTGGGGTCGACGTAGGCACAATCGAACGATGTCTTCGGAAAGCAATTCTGTCGTTGCGTCCATTGTCCCAGTTCCTGACTTGAAGCCAAAGTAAGAGTGATTGAATACAACAAGTCGAACTACCCGAATGAAGCGATCGAAAGCCCAGAACACAAACGAGGGCCATATCCAGTACGACCCGCTGATCGCCACCAGTCAGAAATGTAAGCTATATGTATTAGTTTGCACTTACTGAGCACCTTTGGTGTGGTAATATCCTCCCACCAAAAATATCCTGCGTTCTGTCTGTCAACGACAGTTATAAGTGACTAGAAGTCCTACACTCACAGGACGCCGAGGAAGTGGACGTAGAAGAAGACTTCATAGACGTCACTACGAACGGGACGTAGTGATACTATGATCAGAATAGAGAAGGCAACCATGGCGGTGATACCGACGCGGAGCCAGTCCTCGTTCAGAGTCTCCCGGAAGCTTTCGGTAAACTCAATTAGCAAAGTGCAAGCATGAATTGAGGTACGTAACGCGGGAAAGCATACCACTTCGCCCGCCGCATGTACCCAAAGGAGCATGAAGCATGTCCTAGCCATCATTCGATGAACATAATTGAGCTTCATATCCATGAGTAAGTCCCCGTGGAGATAAATCAAGGGCCATACCCTATCATAGCTGATGCCTGTGACCACTGACCCGAAAAAACTCAGCAACACGTCGGATTCGTAGCTTTTCCACCTACAAGATACAAGATTGTTCTTTGTGCCAAGAGCTGTGACAATTGGAAATTGACTAGACGCCAGCATTGCTATGCGGTTGCTCCAGTAGATGATATCAAGCTTCTGACCCTCGACTGAGGTCGCTGCGTGATTTGGTGATTAATGCGGTGCAAGTAGGACCATACACAATCCTATGAGCTTACTGTTGATGAAGGCATAGATCAACAAAAGGGCGATGTACGCCACAGTCACAAAAACCTCTGCCATGTTAAGGGTATAGGATTGACCTATTTCTAGGGTCCATCGGAAGGCAACAACACGATAGACATTTATGATCGCAAGTGGGATACGATGGAGAGAAAATTTGTATTGAATGTCATTGGTGGTAGCAGTTTCTTCATCAGAGTCGTGGTGTCTGCGCCTGGCGAATTTGGAGTAAACGAGTGACCCCCACTGGAAGCAGCCGACTATGAAGAGAAACGTGGCGATAGTATACCACACTTGTTCAGGGTAAGTGTCATTTTCGCGCACGAGCGCGGATATGTCGGCCTCGGATAACTCAGACATCCTGAAGGGGTCCGGGTTCAGGCAGAAGGGGAGAGCAGGGCAGACTAAATATGAGGATCATAGCGGTGTGACTTTGTATACCCGAGTGATCTTCCTAAGGCATTGCGAACTCCTGTGAAGATCAATTCTCAGGATCACATCACTGGAACATTCGTTTTGTTTAGAACATGATGGTCATTGAACTTCGGAGAAGTTTCTGAACCATGGGATTACCAAATGAGCGCCAAGAAGATGTTGATCTCACCTCGGCCTATCTTAAAACCGGTCTGAGGAACCGAAATGTTTCAGTAGAACGAGTGAGTGAGATAACCATTACTGCGATAAAGGAAGTTCGCCACAGTTCAACTTGGCATTCCGGATTCCGGAAGGTCATGCCGTCGTAGAACACGAATTTTTCATACTTGCCTGGACCCTATAATAAAGTATGCGAGTCGAACCACTTCGCTGAAGTAGTCGGTGAGCCTGGAAAGTTTGAATTGAACAAAATTTACAACATAACACCTTGATTTAAAAGTGGAGGTGATCAATGGATTCCGAGTCAAGGCAGCTCGCTCGCGATCAGTGCTATTTGGTCACGACTCCATTCCATGCTTGCACTTATTGGTGTCACGAAAGTGTGCTATTAATCTGAAGCGAGTGTTGTTGGAACATCGAATTCCCGAATCGATCAGCGAATGAGACTTGGTTCGAACTCCGAAAGCACTCGGATGCAGCTTATGTCAAATCGCAGGTCCGACTCGTACTACCTTGTAGTAAACTGTAAGCCCCCTCTACAGATCTGAATCGATGTTTATCCAAGGGTAGAAAACCTTGTTGAATTTCGAACGACGTCCGCCATCGCGGAACACCTTCCTAAAGGACAAATCTATCGCATTATACCTCGAGAGTCGGACGCGCGCGCGCGTCACACATCCATAATGGCCTGAACCTGATTGAGATGCACCAGGTAGTAGTGTTGTTGGCAAAACTCCAGAGTATCTGAGAGTCATAGAGATCTCAAAACGTGGTCAGTGCTTCCTTTCTTCACTTCTGAGGTCCTGGCTTGACATTGTTGCTGTAGCTGAAATCTGGGTCGCCCTAAGGTGACTCTTAACTAGGACTGTTCTGAAAGTCTTTTGGAGGTAGCTACCTAGTTTTGCGTCACTTGCAACTTACAAGTAATATTATCCGACTCCGAACGAATTTATTCGACCTTTATTCGTATCCTACTTCCCACCGCTGCTTCATTGCCTAGCATCACAAGTCACAGGTCATTGGTCTATTTTCAATCGGGTGGTTCTCTGGCAGCTTCTCGTGAACATCGCGTAGAAGACAAGGAGGAGATACACATTCTCCCAAACACAATGTCCTCGAGAGAACGCGACATACACATTAAATGGGGAAAAGTCTACCGCTTGGTGGTAGATCAATAATTAACTCTAAGTTATTCTCGTTCATCACTCTCGGTTTCTTAATGTATTCACAATCTCGTCTAACTGGGTGAAATCAACCTCCGCGAATCAACTGTGTTACGACCGCCGTTAAAAATGTATTGCCTAAGCTTTCTGGTTCACTAAAACGACGCAAACTTAGCACTGGCCCTTCGTCGGACGAACCTTTCTAAAAGGAAAGGAGCGCCACGGTGCTCAAGCATCTTCTGACTACAACCCTCTAAGTTATGCTTCTGAAAGTCATATCTTAACCATTTGTTTATTCTCATTACACATGTAGCATATTGTCCAGCAGCGAATTTTCCGCAACCTTTCTTGGTTGTTGCCCTGGCTCGCTACTTTCCAAAGGATACTACTGATGATGTTCAATTCAATTAGTAAACGTCCATCATCATGATTTGGTCTCGAAGGCCTGACGCTGATGTTAGCAAGCCTATCAGAAAATTAATGTTGAAAGTTTAGCCTGACATCGAAAGAGTGTAAGACAATATATAAGGATGGCCATCTCAGTACCGACTACGAGTCCATGGAAATGCGAAACGGTGCTAAAAAAAGCCTGAAGATCCATGCAAAATGCTCAAGAGCATTATAATAAGATGTAGACAAATTAGAACGAAGGCAAGGGTGAGTACAACAGTTTCACAATGTCTCTCTCCTATGATACATCGGCATCCGGCAGCAGCCAAAAAGACCTCATAAAGCCCGCGGCTCGTCCCACGCCAGTGAGCTGTCTGCCTGGTTTTGATCAGATTCTTCTGGTCGATACCGACCTTCTCCGGCATCGTAACCATGAAGTCCCTCTGGTTGAAGCTGAACAAGAGGCTGTTGGCCAGGTGCCAAGGAATGAGGGTGTGGAGGAGTCTGCAGACGCGAAGGGGATTGGGTCCGATCATGTGAGGGGCGTGTGTAAGCAAATATAGGAGCAGGAGGCTCAGGGCTCAGGGAGCGTGAGCTCGACGGCGCGGTAAATGGTGGTTGGCTTATTTCTCTTGATGAATACTGATATAGTGAGGGCGGTATGGGTGAGGGCAGGGGGATATCGGATGCCGAGTAGTAAGAGGTATTAGGTGAGACAGTATCCTCTGCGTAGTGGGGATTTGGTAACGCGGCCCGGGGGACCAGCTCGATAGCATCTGCGCCATTGTCGTCAGGACTCTTGCTATCAGAGTCTGCGGGGGATCTTGGAACCGTCGGTTCATAAGCTTGCTGCAGAACTAATTCCGAGGCTGAACGAGCGTGAGGTTCACGAAACATGGGTGCAGTCTCAAGGTCAAGATGTTTGTTCTTCGATTCTTGCGGTGGCGGATTCCCAGGCGATCTTTAAGATCCCCTCCGACCCACATCTCGCGAACAATGTCTTTATCCAAGGGCATATATGTTGATTTAAAGAACTTGATGAGGAACCGAGGCGCTAATCGATTACTAGTTAGGACGAGTCTACAGGAACACCATTTCGACTCACCCAGTGCCACCAAAACGGAGAAAACGATTGTCGTCCAAAACGTGACATTGGAGAAGAGGATCTCTACCTCGTCTATAAATCCATCTGTGTTAGAGAAGAAGGTGTTGACCGGAAGGAACGAATAGATCACAATCCAAAGGAGCATGACAAGGGATGATCCGATGCCGACAACCCAAGTGATAGAGGTCCAGCTAAAAATAAGCAACATTTAGGATTATCAGACCAACACGACAAAGAGCACTTACTAGTGAGTGTTCATCCCGACATATGTGTTCGCTGCAAAGATAGCAGCAACCGCAACGGTTGTCCCGAAGTCCGCTAAAGAGTCAATCCCTTTGCCATTGGACGACACGGCAAGTCCAAGTTGCCAGACCAAGTAGGGAATGAAGAAGACGACCGCAGACTGGTAAAGACCATCGAGCATGTAGAACCAAAACTTTGTCCGCGTGTACTCTAGGCCTCTGATGCCACGAACATAGAGCTGTGGGAAAGCAAGGGCAGCTTTTGCATTGATATCTTGATCGAATGCTGAAACAAACAGTTGAGTGAGAACCAGCAACCAATGAACAAAGGCTCACATCCGAGAACGATGACAGGCAGTGAGGTAAAGATGAGGTTGTAAAACAAAATAAAGCTGTAGTCATATAAATAGGTTGCGTCGAAGCTTTCAAAAGTATTGTTAGCTAGTGCATATAAACCAAAGAACGAAACTCACTAGCAAAACGGCATAAACCAAAACATAGCCAAAGTCCAGATGACATTCTAAGGCGACGAATCAACGGCTGGCACAATCAAGCAAAATTGCACAACACACCTTGTAGAAGAAGTTACTGTGCATATCAGCAATACGCTGATACGACCACCTCCCATGGACGAGTAGCAACTTCGTCAAAAACCTGAATTGACCAAAGGCATAATCGGCAGACATAGCAGCTTGTGAACCTTCATGTCCAAGCAGACCACAACCAACATTGGCTTCTTGAATCATTGCGACGTCATTAGCACCATCTCCTATTGACAACGTCATTGCCTTCCGACCCTCCTTGACCTTGACGCCGAACTCGAGGTCAGTAGGATACCTTAAGAAGTGACGATATACTTACCAGTTTCACAGTCAATGCCTTTTGGGCAGGAGAGACACGACAGCATACGACTGTTTCGCACTGTGTACCAAGGTTCAGGAATAAAGGCTTGATATCCGGCGTCAATGCGTGATGTAAGGTTTCACCATCGATAACGACCGCAAAGGAAATCTTAGCGCCAGGGACAAACCCGCGTTCCACCGTCTTCGAGGTAGGTGGGCCCAACATTGACGCAATCTTGTTGAGACCCGCCTCTATCTGAGTAAGAGTGCTTTCGGGGCTGTCAGCAGACAGGATCATGATTTCCGTATCTTGCTTCAGGAGGTTGCAGCTGAAACCTGTGGAACGATAAGATGCAGTGGTGGCGATATGAAAAATCCCACCCACCAATCTCAATCGCGGTCTGCAACTTGTCACCTGTGAGAATCCAAAGCTTGATTCCAGCACGATGGAGTAACTCAATAGCTTCCGGGACTCCTTCTTGTAGCTTGTCCTCAAGAGCCGTAGCGCCCAGTATCTGCAATGAGTGTTCCACCTCAGCTGCTGCACTTTCAATGGCCTCGTCGCGGTTTTCGATAGTCGACTGGGCAGCTTCATACGTCCGTAGCCACCGCAAGAACTCATCCTCCTCGAGCACTCTATAGCCAATGCAAAGCGTGCGCAAACCACCGTTGGCAAAAAAGTCCATGTCCTTGGTCGTCTTCTCCTTCAAAGCAGGGTCCACATCCGCAGCAAGCCGTTCGTATATGACGCTGTCCGCCCCTTTGCAGTACAGGATGATGCGTCCATCTGATGCACGGACAATGACGCTCATGCGCTTACGTGTGCTAGTGAACTCGAGCGTCTTGAGATATGTGAACCGCTCAGGTTGGCCAAGCACTTCAATGTCAATCGTGTCCTTGTGCTTTCCGACAAAAGGAAAGCCCACATCTCGCGCAGCACCAACCAACGCTGCCTCATCAGGGGACTCAGCCTTATACTCCAAGCGGTAAGGGCGCTCCTGCGGCTCGGGCTTATCCGCCAATACTGAGTGACACACGGCCAAAGCACGGAAAAACGCAACGATGTGAGAATATTGTTCCGTCGAGCGGTCTGCGAGGTCCTCTGCGAGCTTGGGTGACACGAGCGTGAGTTTGTCAACCTGCATATAGCGGTTCTTGAATAACTTAGTCAGCTTGGCAACCATCGTGTCCTTGAGCGCTGCAAGCTTTTCTGCTAGCTCTTCTGGTGCTACTGCATCAGCCCGGCCTTCCCTCGTTGCAGCCCCGCGTTGCGCTTCTGTGATGCCCTCTCCATATATGACCCCGTGCACCGAGCATTTTTGGAACTCCATCACGTTTTGTGTCAGCGTTCCAGTCTTGTCGGAGAATACATATTCAATTTGTCCGAGATCGTCAGAAATACCCCAGTTCTTTGGGACACAGGCGGTGTCAAGGGGCTTGTAGTACATGTCCAAATCTTGAGCAATGAAGTAGGCTTGGATAGTCTTGACGATCTCAATAGAGATGAACAGGGAAACTGGCACGATGTTCTGAAAGGCGATGAGACACGACCTGAAAGAATATCAGCGAGAGTTCAGGTGACATGATAAGGACATACACGAAAGTGACAAGTGCGTTGAGTGCGTTGGAACTAGTGGGTTGGACGCCTTGCTCGTATACATATGTACTTGTGGCTGTTAGTCCATCCATGACGCCGTTAATGGTCGCTGATATTGAACAGATAATGACCAAGAACACGAAATTCACTACGACATTGAAGTTTGTCTCTTTCGCGATCTTCGATTGCTTCGATGGGGTCCGTCCACCGTTCAGGTATATCTTGGTGTCCTGGCCCGTGAAGACCACCAGTCCGATGATCCATGCGGTGTTTCGCACGGTGCAGCCACGAAGGAGCAGCTCATTAATAGTGACAGCCTCTCTACGAGGTTCGCGCGTGGCAGCGTCTGTATATCGCAGGACCCCATTATATATATATAAATTCTGGTGCGGAGGTTCTGAATCGAGGACAAACGAGGATTTTTCGATGTCTTCTTCCGAGCTGAGGGTTGCCGTAGCCTGAATTGCCTTCCGTACCTTGAGGTTTGTTTCGCCGTCAAGGTTCTTCGTTTCGAGATAGCATAGTCCGTCTGCATCGGATGTCGACAATACGACGATATCAGCAGGAACCTGCTCATCTTCCCGTAGAAGCACAATATCGCCGACCTCCAGCTTCTTCCACAACGTCCGCTCCCAGCGGGCTGTCCCGTTTGTGCGTCTGCTCCAATCTACCACGCCCAGAGATGACCGTGAAGGAGATGACTGCACATAATTTGATAGGGACATACTGTGCTGACCCCATCCTGCAAGCTCGTTTTCTGGGAGCCCTGGAGGGTAGGTGTGCAAGTCCACGCTGCCTATACTGCTTTCAATATCCTCCAGTTGCCGGCCGCCTGCCCCTGTAGGAGGGTGAGATCCGCCCAAGCCTGTAATGCTATCGTTCATGTCTGTGGTGCTCATGCTGACCCCATCTTCGCCACCCTTGCTTAGGATGATCTGCTTTCCTTCGCCTGCTTCCTTCTCCCGTAATTTTTGCACTCCACGAGTAATTTTTCCTGGAGCATTTATGTGGAGCAGCCGTTGGTACCATGGTCGGGGATCAAGGGCCTGATTTACGTTGCGCCACTGCCCGAGTCGCGTTACTGCAGAAGTGTTCACTTCTTCATCCAGCTTGGCTCGTCTATAATCCTCCACACCGTCCTTGACTGCTGTAACGACTAAGATGAACAATATTGGGAGAGCCGCAGTCTGTGGCGATGCTGCGCCGAAAACGGAGAAAACTGCGTAAGTCTTATTAGCAATTGTTGCTCCACAAGACATTACTCCGGTTATCCGCATGTAATGTACTCACGTTGAAAAATGACAAGGGCTAAAAAGTAAATATTGGCAATTCTAGGGGCAATCAATAAGGTTACTATGTCGTCGACAGTGACACGTACCGGTGAAATTGTTCAAACAAGTTCTTTGGCAGAAAGGTCAAGAGTGTGTACCCTATGAGTGACATTACACTCAAGCGGGGCTGAAATCGAAATATGAAACATACTGCTTGTGCGAACTTTGTTCCGTGCATACCGGACGAGCGGTTCGCCATGCTGGTCTGACTCCATGGCAGAGAGTGGTTGATTGACGTATATGTTCCTCCGCGCGCCTGGAATGCGCGATTGCGGGGCTGAGGGGGACTCAGTTGATTGTGCCGTTGATGGGCCTGGTTCTGAAGTCTTTGGTTTCTTCGCATTCTTGCGAGAAAACAAGGATCTCTTCTTGGAGGCACTTCGTCTCTTGTGCGCTCGAATTTCTGAGCGTATTGATTCTGCAATAGTAGAAGCTGCCGTGTGCACTGTGCGGAGACGGAGTTGTGGGTCTACGGTATCATTCTCGTCAATGTCAGTCGGCGGCGGATGCCGCTTGAACAGAGACATTGAAATGGTGAATTAGTGACCAAGGGTATCGTGAAAGGATCCTAGGACCGAGAACCAGCACGGCAGGACAGAAACTGGGAAAAGAACGAAAAGTTGGAAAGACGGCCGATTAGTAGCTTGTATCGTTCGCAGCAAGCAGAGCTATGCAGTGCCGCTGTTGCCGCTGCCCACACCAATTTTGGCCGGGTATGTAATTAGGACCCCAGTCACCTTCAACAGGTGATAGATTTGAATTAGACTCTTGTCGTTGTTAAGAACAGCAGTACTAGTGAAGTGGAGAGTTCAAGTCGTCGACAATTTTCGCCAAGCTGCTCGATTCGATTAACTTGGCAAATAATTTACCACTGTCATGACGGCCCTTAACGCGGTTTTAACGTGTTCATCACCATCCACAAGGGTTTCCAATAACAGTGGTTATTTTCAGCACACGTTGATACACGCAGGCAACCTGACGCAGGTACCCCGCATACTGTGCACTGCGGCCCGGCATGTTAATATAGGTGATATAAGCATGCTAGCCTAGTCAAAGCTGGATGGCCCATCGGGTGTTTTCAATTAACCTCCACCAATGTTCATTTCTAGTTCACTGTGCAATCCTTACGCTATATAGTATAGCGGAAGGTACAATGGAGCTCTCATTGCCTCTCAATAGTGCGGACGGTGAGCACTGAGCAACAGGTTTCATCGTGGGTGCATAACGATAACTCCACCCACAGCTATTGATATCCCATTGAAACCCCGCAGTCTCTATCCTTCATTACGGTTCTTGGACTCCTGACTATTCGCAACTTTAACATTATGGTTCTCTCTCGTAAGGGTCATCCTCTGGTTCCCCTCGTCAAGTACTGGTTCCTTGGAAATATACTTCTCCAAAGTGAGTGCTCAGTTTTCCCGTGCATCCTACTGGGCCCGGTGAAATGGACATGGACGTGACGTGGCACTGTCATAAATGCTAGGATACAGAACATGTTCAAACACCATCTTATGTTGCTCGAAACGAATCCGAAACACTGTTGATGATCAAACATTTCAATATTCATTTGCGTACAGGCCTAGAGTGCTGTATTTGCTTTTCGCGATATTTACAATGCTTGCCCTTTGCATCATTCGTACTACTTGGAAGTGCAATGCATCTTGGTACGGCCTCTAATAACATTGGTTTTTAGATGCGGTATGAAGTATTGTCTCTCTATGTCAAGCCTCGATCCCACCTTCTCAATTCCCATGCAGCCTATGTACAGACTGTACTACATTGTCCCCCAACCATGACATGTCAAGCCTCTTTCAGGCTGCGTCAAGCGCCACTCATCCTCTCCGAATGTCAATTCCACAATTAGTGCAAACATCATCGATGCTGTGTCACTGCCTCGTCATACTTACACATGCCGCGTCAAACCCCCCCGCTATCCTGTTTACAGCTCGATTTTGAAGAAGCAGGACCTGCAGGTAGCAGCGGGGTTTGGATGCTGGTCAACAATTCCCCGGTGGAATGTGTGACTTAACATTCCTACTCCGTGGGTTCTTGAATGAGGTCACAGCGAGAGCGAACTTGAGGAGCGGCTTCGATAGGTCTCTAATTTGTGTGATTGACAGTGTGGCCCCTTATTTACTGATAACTCTGATGCCACATCTTCAGACGAGTTATCCGAAGTTGTGGTTCCTTCGTTGGCGGCTGTAAAAATTGCACCCGTGAAACGCCGCCCATCACTGCCGGCTTAAGAACGTGTGTCTGTTAAGCGTCGGCGTGCTTCGCAGAGGGTCCAGACTCTAGAGAGGGAGGAAAAAGGAAATAGTCATCGGCTGATGTAGGTAGTAATAGTATGTATCCCTATGATAAACTTATAACGTAGAAAGCCGAGTAACTTGCCAGTGATTTGGGCGAAACATGAGAACACTTGCACTGATGCGTCAGAACCATGAAATATTTATAGCTAGTAGTAAGTGTCTCTATTATAAATAACATTATGAAGGAATAGCCATAAACTCGTGCAACTTGATCTGGGGTTGAATATACGTTGAATGCGAAACATGAGAACGCTTGCACTGCAATTGCACTGGCGCGTCAGTGAACGCGTCACACGTGCATCACGCCGCATCACAGGCGCGCATCAAACTTTATAGCTGCGCCTTATTGTCGGACTTTCTTCGCGCCGAGGATAACGAATGTACATCGTAGTTGGATGGTAGGTCTCTCACCATTTCCCTTGTGCAGCGAGTATTCACCGAAACTCAGGCTGTTATGGAGAAGGAAGACCAAATAAACCTATTCTCGCAGCTCGCAACATCATTATCGACTCTCGACATCTAAATAGGAAGAATTTGCTTTGTGCGGAGGGACAGGATAATTTCCCCTAGTCAGACCATAACAGAAAGAAGATAGTCGTTACTTCTATGTGGGACAAGCAAACCAAGCAATGGTAAGTATCCAGCTTCATACGTACAAAGATCAATAGTTATGCTGGAGGTTTGACATCCGTGTTACAGTTCTTCACATAGAGGTTTATCAGTGACGGCGGACGAGCTTCAGACCCCTTCTTTGGAGGTAGATGACAAGATCCACTCACTCCGCCACTCCGAACTTTTTTTTTAAATCGGCATCATCCCCGAGGTCGCAACGATAAAAAACACTGGGATGCGTATTCCCTCCATCAAGTTTGACATGATCGTGCAATCGCTGAATTCCCGTAAAAGTTTTGGCCGGATGCAATGATGGATCGGTACACTGCTGTTGGTGGAGGATATCGGGGATGGCTGAGATGTATAGAATCTGTCCAGATCGTGAATAGGTCTGTGTTCCTCAATGCTACGTTTAAAGATCAGGATTCAGAAGCCTATTCAAGATCGAACTTCCGTTCGTCCTATATCTTGATTCACAGATACAAACATCAGTTCATATATTGCCACGTTGACGCACTCAAACACCAATACCCATTGATGATACATACAATAATGCGATGTTACATCAAGACAGAAGTTGTAAGTAATGCTGCCGATTGGTATCACCGGTATGTTGCACTTCGCTGGTTCACCTTGGGAAAACGGTCCAAGGTACGAGTCATCACAAGTTGAATCCGATAATAGGGTTTCTCACAATATCAGATATGATGTCATTAACATTGACACTATGCATCGGACTGCACAGCGCCAGTGAACGAACATTCTTGTCGCGATAACTATATTGTAAGGCGTGTCAAATGAGTTTCTATTCTTGCCCTTTTAAGTGCTGTGCTAGATTGATCTAAAGGCGCTGCATTTCACGGTGACCATGAGTCTCCAGAACTGGGTGGGAAGTTCGATCATACCTGTGTCGACAACCGTACTTAAGTGGGGTTTGTGGCGGCGTTGGTCCTTCCATGATTTGCAGGCAGATCTAAACTTTTTTTTTCTAAGATTATGTCTTCCATTTCATTGTCAGAGGTCGCAGAACTACAGATATCCCAGGCATGCAAAGATCATAGCTTGATAAACTTGACGTTACTAACTTTAACTTTATTTCTTATTTAGTTTGCCAATGGTAAGTGCCCTTGGACCAGCCGTATAGGAGACAGCGGCTGACTACGTTGTATCGTCAGTCGGTGCGTTCGCAATTCTCGTAAGCACGAAGCCCGTTCATTGTAATACCAACTCAATCATTGGCTCTGTTCGGCGTCTCAGATATTCGACTTCTGCATTACGGTCCAGGATGAGGTCAAGATTAAAATAATCTGTCCGTGACTGTCGTTTTCATCACTGTCTGCAGGTTGAGTGGACATGGTCCAGGCCTTGGGATATAACTCGTGTCATCTTCGCCATATCTCGATATCTGCCTTTCATAGGTTCTGGATTGACTGTATATGGTGAGTCGCGTACTTGATCATCGTTATCTTTTGGATATTGTTGACGACTATCGTAGATGAATTGAGTGTCGTGGGGTCGGTAAGCATGCAGAAGAAATGGCTTCTAACGATAAGTTGATTGTATGACACAAAGCCAGCCCGCGGCCAGGCAGAAAACAGTCAGTGTCACCCAGTAATTCATTGTCACTCAGCCTGACAACGCGATCTTCAGTTATTCATATTATAAGTATCGTTGCTGCGGAAGGTATGAGTTGTTCATATCACACATACCAAGAGCAGGTTAGATCATACTTCTTTGACAGGCTTGCTGGTTATTCGAACATGGGCATTCTGGCAAAGAAGCAAAAGAATGCTGATTGGATTAGTAACTTATAGTGTCGTGCGTGTTCCACGAGATTAGAGCATAGACCTCTAACTTTGCAATAGGTCACAGTAATCGCTGCTACTTCCATAAACGTCCTTCGAAATCAACAGTTGACAGCAGGTGAGTCCGCTTGTATTACCAAAACGTATCGTTTTGATATAATTATTAGTATCAAATGCTGTATTGGTATATGCCTTCTTGACACTTTTTGAATCAGGTTGGTTGTTATATAGGGTGTACTGTTGGCCATCTGACCCACGAGCAAAACCTGGCAGTGATACTGGTCCTTACTGCATATAAGAAGTTCAGCGACTACCGGAAATTTAACAGTTCGATCATAATCACCCTATATGGCGGTAGCATGTTTTACATGTTGTGCATCATCGGTATGTAGAGATAACTTGCTTCAAAGTTATTGTTGTATAATTCATTTCACAAAGCCATCACCGTCACCAATATGGTCATTAATGCGGTATTTCCGGTGCGTGTGCATGTCTATTAAACCTCAGTCATTCAATGACTCATCTTTTGTTGCTCGGTTGTAGGTTGGCTATACCAACCTGCTTGATACGTATGTCACCGGCTGCACTGCGACTACTGACTATGAACTCACTGCATTTAGGCTACAAGTTGTCATTCACAGTGTCCTAGCCTCACGAATTATGTTTCACCTTCGGAGTAGTCACGATCTTATCTATGGGATGCACACATCATCGACGTCGATGATGTCAGAAGCTATACAATACAGACAACCTTCGCAAATGCAGACGAACGACTCGGAGAGAATGAATGATGCTAGTAGTGAAGTGTGACGACATGCAAGCGAGCTTGGTTTGTCGTCAAGATTGGACGCACTTTTGTTAGAACCCATTTTAAAATAAAGCATTCATTGTAGCTACGAATGTATTTGAATAAGTTCAAAGGACTACCATTTGACTACCATAGATACCATCATCACTGTGGCTGACCTTTGTTTACAAATGTTATCTTCCCTAGTCTTGCATCATGTGACTTTTCAAACGGTGCCTCTCATGTCGCCCCTCAACACTCGAATCGGAGACTGGGAAGGAGCCTGAGAGTGCCTTGGAGTTGATCAAATCCCCCTTCTTTCGGGCTGTGTCTGCACACTGTATATGGTATGGTGTACACCCCTTCTAAGATGTAGATAACAAGGTCCACTCACTACGCCATTGCGATCATAATATTTAATCGGTATATCTTCCCAGAGGGCGCAACGACAGAGTGCGTATTCCCTCCATCAGATTTGAAGTGATCGCACATTCGCAGGATTCCCGTAGGAGTTTTGGCCAGGTGTAAGGGTGGATTGGTGCATAGCTGTTGGTGGAGGACATCAGAGATGGCTGACGTGCATGCATAGAATCTGTCCAGATCGTGTTCAGATCAAAAGTCTACCCAAAGTCGAACTTTAGTTTGTCCCCTTAACTTGATGCCTACGTCCCATATTTTGACTCACAAATACAAATATCAGTTCGTATATTGCCACGTTGATGCACTCAAACACCAATGCCCGCCGACAATACATACAATAATGCGACACTACATTAAGACAGAAATTGTAAGTAATGCTGCCGATTAGTATCACCGAGTATATTGCACTTCGCTGGTTACTGGCTGCAAGGATGAACAAAATCGAAGTTCAAACCCAATTGTCGCCGTGTCAGGCGATGCTTGTCATCTGGCCGGTCGGACCTGTTATGGTAAATAACATCATGAAGGAATGGTCATAAACTTGTACAACTTGATCTGAGGGTCGAATACGAAACATAAGAGCGCTTGCACTGGCGCGTCAGTGAACGCGTCACATGTGCATCACGCCGCGTCACAGGCGCGCATCAAACTTTGTAGCTGCGCCTTATTCTGGACCTTCTTCTCCGCGCCAAGGATAACGAATATACATGGTAGTTGGACGGTAGGTCTCTCACCATTTCCAATGTGTAGCGAGTATTCACCGAAACTCAGGCTATCATGGAGAAGGAAGGAAGACCAATGATAAACCTATTCTCGCAGCTCGCAACATCATTATCGACTCTCGACATCTAAATAGGAAGAATTGGCTTTGTGCGGAGGGACAAGTTAATTTCCCCTAGTCAGACCATAACAGAAAGAAGATAGTCGTTACTTCTATGTGGGACAAGCAAACCAGCAATGGTAAGTATCCAGCTTCATACACATAAAGATCAATGGTCATGCTGGAGGTTTTGACATCCGTGTTACAGTTCTTCACATAGAGGTTTATCAGTGACGACGGACGAGCTTCAGACCCTTCTTTGGAGGTAGATGATAAGATCCACTCACTACGCCACTCCGAACTTTTTTTTAACAAAATCGGCATCATCCCCGAGGGCGCAACGATAAAAAAACACTGGGGTGCGTATTCCCTCCATCAAGTTTGACATGATCGTGCAATCGCTGAATTCCCGTAAAAGTTTTGGCCGGATGCAATGATGGATCGGTACACTGCTGTTGGTGGAGGACATCGGAGATGGCTGAGATGTATAGAATCTGTCCAGATTGCGAACAGGTCTGTGTTCCTCGATGCTACGTTTAAAGACCAGAAGCCTATTAAAGATCGAACTTTTGTTCGTCCTATATCTTGATTCACAGATGCAAACATCAGTTCATATATTGCCACGTTGACGCACTCAAACACCAATACCCGTCGATGACACATACAATAATGCGACACTGCATTAAGACAGAAGTTGCAAGTAATGCTGCCGATTTGTATCACCAGGTACACTACACTTCGCTGGTTACTGGCTGCAAGGATGAACGAATTCGAAGTTCGAACTCAATTGTCGCCGTGTCAGGCGATACTTGTCATCTGGCCGGTCGGACCTGACCTCCTGCTGACGGACCGGGGCCTGTCCCATCTAAGTATCAACCTTTCGTGTGTCCCGGCGGCCGCCAAGCTTTTTAACAAATTTGTGGTCAGTTGACTTCAATTGCATGTTGGATATTGTATCGGACGGTCCTCGTTATATGTTTTGGATGATTGCAAAGTCCTACAATTGAGATACGTGGCAGAGATCCGATAGCCTGCTACAATCCAAGCAAACCAAACCTGGTGCAATGTAGGCGTCAGGATATGTAAGACTGGCCGAACACCTTGGGAAAGCGGTTCAAGGTACGAGTCATCTAAAAAAAACACAAGTTGAATCCGATAATAAGGTTTCTCACAACATCAGATATGGTGTCATTGACACTATGCATCGGACTGCATAGCGCCACTGAATGAATATTCTTGTCGCGATAACTATATTGTAAGGCGTTTCGAATGAGTTTCTATTCTTACTCTCTTAAGTGCTGTGCTAGATTGACCTAAAGGCACTGCATTTCATGATGATCATTGAGTTTCCAACACCGGTTGGGAAGCTTGGTCATACCAGTGTCGACAACTGTACTTAAGTGAGGTTTGAGGCGATGTTGGTCCCTCCATGACTTGCAGGCAGGTCCAAACATTTTTATTTTTGTTTCTAAGATCATGTCTTCTATTTCATTTTCGGAGGTTGCGGATCTACAAATATCCAAGGCATGTAAAGATTGCAGCTTGATAAACTTGACGTTACTAACTTGATTTCTTATTTAGTATGCCAATAGTAAGTGCCCTTGGATCACCCATAAAGGAGACAACCACTGACTGCGCTGTATCATCAGTTGGTGCCTTTGCGATTCTCGTAAGCACCAAGCCCATTTATTATAATACCAGCTCAATCATTGGCTCTGTTCGACGTCTCAGATCTTCGATTTCTCTATCACGTTCCAAGATGAGGTAAATTTTAAAATAATCTGTCTGTGACTGTTGTTTTCATCGCTGTCTACAGGTAAAGTGGACTTGGTCCAGGCCATGGGATATAACTCGTGTCATCTTCGCCATATCTCGATATCTGCCTTTCATAGGCTCAGGATTGACTGTATATGGTGAGTCACCCACATTGATTATCCTTATCTTTTGGGTATTGTTAACGGCTATCGTAGCTGCACTGCGTGTCAGCGGGCCGGTAAGCATGCAAAAGAAATGGCTTCTAACGATAAGCTGATTGCATGACGCAAAGCCACCCCCTAGTCTGGCAGAAAACAGTAAGTCGTCACGCCCAGTGGTTAATTGACACTCAACCTAACGACGCGATATTCAGTCATTCATATTATAGGTATCATTGCTGCGGAAGGTGCGAGTTACTCGTATCACCCATACCGAGAGCAGGGTAGATCATCTGTTTTGATAGGCTTGTTGGTTATTCGGACATGGGCATTCTGGCAAAAGAGCAAAAGAGTCCTGATTGGATTAGTGGCTTATGGTGCGGTGCGTGTTCCACAGGGCTGGAGTAAGGGTATAGACCTTTAACTTTGTAATAGGTAACAATAATCGCCGCCGTTTCCATGAATGTCTTTCCAAATCACCAGTTGATCTCAACAGGTGAGTTCGTTCGTATTGTCAACACGTGTCGTTTTGATATCACTCTCAGATATGTCTACTCTACCTAAGCAAGGCGGCTTCGAGTCGTCACGAAACGCTGCGTTGGTATATGCTATCTTGGCACTTTTCGAATGTGGTTAGTTATCATGCAGGGCGTACCGTCGGCCTTCTGACCCATAAGCAATACTTGGCAGTGATACTAGCCCTCACTGTATTTAAGAAATTCAGCGACTACCGACAAGTCAAGAGCTCGATCATAACCACTGTTTATGGCGGTAGCATGTTTTACATGTTGTGCATCATCGGTGCGTGGAAATAACTCGCTTCAAAGGTATTGTTTGTTTAATTCATCTCACAAAGCCATCACGGTCACCAATGTGATTATTGACGCAGTATTTCCGGTGCGTGTGCATGCCTATCAAACCCCAATCATTTAATGACTTATCTTTTGTTGCTTGGCTGCAGCTTGGCTACACAAACATGTTTGATACGTATGTCACCAGTTGAACTGCGAGTACTGAATCAGCTACGAACTCACTGCATTTAGGCTACAAGTTGTCATTCACAGCGTCCTAGGCTCACGAATCATGTTCCACCTTCGGAGTAATCACGATCATAACTACGAGAGGCACACATCATCGATATTGATGATATCGGAAATTATACAGTACGAACAACCTTGGCAAATGCAGACGGACGAGAGAAGGAGTAATGCTAGTAGTGAAGTTTGACGGTTGACGGCATGCGAGCAGGCTTAGTTCGTCGTCAAGATTGGACCCGCTTTTGTTAGAGCCCGCTTTGTAAAAATAACACGTTCATTGTAGCTATGAATGTATTTGAAGTTCAAAGGACCTATATAGCACCTCACCATAGCACATATAACTTCCGCGGCCCACAAATCAAAGGAAGCTATCCGGCTTCCGGCGGATCCGACCGAAACAATTGTGATGTCGTACGGCACGCTCTCATGACATTCCCCTTCTCTTTTGTCTTGCATGACAGCTGAGACAAAGGGAGTGGGCACTGCATCAAGTTCTACCGCAGAATCGCAACTTTGCTTAAGTAGGCTTAAGTACGATATGAACGGTCAACTTGACCGCGATCCTCTTCTGCTCTCAATCCATGATGAATTACCAGATTCACCGTCCATGTCATATCAACGTCCTCCCAGTTGAAATACTATCATACATATTCACACTGGCTACCCATGACACCGTATCCAACAATGACTACAGACGAAGATATGAGGTACCCTTCACTCAGGAAAGCGTCACAATGCCAACTGTACTCGCGTCTGTACACCGCCACTGGAGAAATGTTGCACTATCTACTTCTACGCTATGGTCAAGCCTCTCAATGAGTCTTGGGCAAGTTGTTCGTGTCAAAGTTGGACCAGATGCGGATGGCGAACGCGCATATACTACCTTTCTTGATGTGCAGCGCTTAGCCGCTCATATCGCACGGTCACGAAACTCTTCGGTGGATATTCTTATTGACACTCGAGATCCTGAATGGGACTTTGAAGATGATGAGTAAGTCATGCTTTGTTTGAAGCTCATATTGGTCCCAAATATCAATATCTTCACGCTCAGGGAAGTATGTTCAACTCACGATGCGACGAGGTTTTCATATGCCACCTTCATCCCTCAAATCCTCGACCTTCTGTTCCCGCAGATGTATAGGTGGCGTTCGCTGACTATCCTCAGCGATACGTGGGGACCTCTTCGTGTCGCTCTTGAACGTCTCAGTTTGCCCACTCTGACAAAGGGCTCGGGTGCTCCGCGCCTTGAATCTTTGATGCTCATGCGATGCAATGAGTTCTTAGGTCACTCAGATGTCTTCTTTCCACGTACCCAACATATGTTTGATGGGATACCATTCGCCGCTTTGACGGGCGCGCCTCACCATGATCTCTCTCACCCCCTTCCGAAACTCCGAAACGTAACCCTTGTCGGTGTTCACATGAATTGGACGCATTTCTCTCGTTACATACTCGGCGCAGGCCTCGATAAACCACTTTCGCATGTTTCCAGCTGCATTCAGTCGTTGGAGCTTTCGCAGCACTGTCGTGAAGTCAGACCGACATTTGATGAGTTTACGGGAATTCTCAAGGCTTGTCCCCTCCTGCGAAAACTCGTGATCAGGGTCTCTGGGCCGAGGTTTGATCGAGAAGTTCAATGGAGCGATCGTCCGGTCTCGCTTCCCCTGCTTGAAGAGATTCAGTTGGGGTATACCAATGTCGAAGATGCTGCCATGCTTCTCAGTCACATCCATGCTCCTAACCTCACCATGCTCTCCATCGAGGATGCTAATCATATCGCCAGTCCTGATGACGAGGACTCTGGCCGTCTCCTGACATATCTCGCAACCGGCATCCTTGATTTATGCGACGTCTCCACGGAATACGTCTCGAGTCATGAATCGTACAGCTACTACTCAGCCACGTCCAAAGATTCCGTCGCCAAGACAGTCAAGACGCCGTTTCCACACCTGGAGCGGTTGTCGCTCAACAGTGTCGGTGCATGCATGATTCCATTCAGTCTCCTGATGACTGCCACTCCAAAACTCCGTCACCTGTCACTATGTCGCACCCCAAATGCGCTTGCAGCTCTGTTGCCGATCCAGACTCGTTGTGCGGACGCTTGTACCCGCACCATACCTTGCCGTGCCCTCGAGTCGATCAAGATATTTGCCGCCGAAGAACAGACAAAGCACGTTCTCGATTTTGTATTGAGGGAACGCGAGCAGAATGGTGCACCTCGTGTGTGTAACATTGATATACACCTTGAGGCGCGCTCCGCGGATGCCAGTGAGATCGGAGGGTATCAAGTTGTTGAAGATGATATAGTTGGGAACCAGATTACATATGGGGAGTGTGAGTCAGACGAGGAAGATCCGTTTGCACCTGGTGGTGCTTTCAATGATCCCGATTTTGACGAAGCATATAATTTCTTATCGTAGGCATTGCTTGTACAGCCCTTGGATCTATATTACTTGTGGCGCGTGTAATGCATCGTAAGCAGCGCATAATGTGATTAACCTTGGTGTGAGACTTAAGTTACAATTCATTCACACTATTTTATACTCCGGGTGGTAGATTTGATGATATCCGGCCACAATGCGTGCTTCAGATATCAAGCCATCTACGGCCACATGCCAAGATGTCACGCACGAAGGCTTCTCGTGTTACTCGGTTCTCAAGTCCAGGAATTACTGTTTTCGGGTAAGCTCGATTTTGCTGGTTACACGCTCGCCTTCAATTGCAAGTTCTGAATTTAAAGTTCCTCGCTAGAGTTTTGATTTAGTGAATCAGTTGGGGCTTGAGAGAAAGTGGGGGAGAGAGGGGTGAGAAAGATAGATCTAGACACGTGAACTCATCATCAATGATTTTGATAGACAGCGAATGAAAAGCAAGGTACGTACGCTTGCTAGTTGACGAGGAAACACGTTCCATCTTGACCGATGTGTCAACTATTCGTGTGCGATGTCTCGTGATCAGGCCCAGACGAGTTGACATCGGACGCAGAATCTGGATGTGAGCGTACTAGTGGCGAGGCCCAGACAAGGCGTAGACTCTAGATGTGATTGGGAGCGCAATCACCAGTGGGGAAATTATCTGTAGAAACGGAGGTCCCCGATCGAGATTTGAACATATGATCATGTGGTGAATTAATTCGTAGTCTACATTTATCGAACACGTCCATGCGCGATTATAGCGCATGCCACACATTCAATTCAATGTCAAACTTCCATCTCGGTGTAGTGACTCACAGAATTGTACGAAGTTAACGGCATCCACTCCACGAGCACGTCACAATATAGCAGGATGACGATTTTTTCAAGGAGCTAGTAGGTCTTGGTCCTGGTCTTGGTCTTGGTTACTAGGACCCTTGGATAGCCTGTAGTCGGAACGTTTCGGATTGTTGAAAACGAATGCTGTCAAAGAAATTGCGTGATACGACAATGGCCATCGGACAAATTCTCCGTAGATCATCGTTCGTAACTTATCTCCGAATTCACGATGTGACCCGAATTTGCGCTCCAAAAGCATGGAAATAAAACATATCTATGATTGAAAAGTCCGCGATTTCTCGCGTTCGCTCAAAATATAACCCTAAACAAGCCTAGGACTCCGCGTCTGATTAATCTTGTTTGGTCTTACCCGCATTTAGTACCCTAAGGGCTACAACGCTACACCCCATCGCTCAATCGTCTATTTACTTCATTACTACTGGAGACAAGCGTCTGATAGCCTATTTGGCGACATGATCAAGCACCGCGGAGAAGACCAGCACAAAGGTAATCAGGCTGTACGAATCTAAGGATGTCACGAGGAATTACACGCATATCTTCAAGAAGGGGCTGCAGATCGAAAACGCAGGATGCGGCAGGGAGCATCCGAGTCCCCCCTGCGTATAGGACGTTTCGACCGATGAGCGGCAAAAGTCTAAAATTTATGACACTACTGCTAGTGCCGACCTTCACGACAGGCTGTTTTAAACCCAGGGCTATGCTTGCTTAAGGGAAATCGGGCCATCCGTATGCATCAGCGACGTGTCCATCACTTCACCCCTTTGCTGTTAGCCTCGTGTGCTGCTTTTAACGGCATTGGAGGCTCGTGGCGTCTAATCACGTGACGTTGCAAACGCCATGCTGTGAGCAACCACCACAAGATGCGTGAAATTCGGTCCATCATCCGGGTATGTTTTCAATTTCTTGTTGACTTGCTCTCTAGTTTAGTGTTGTATAAGCTTATGATGGATCGGTTTATTGTTGGGATACCGCGCTGTTCACAGACGGGTATATCTTCAACCTGATGTCGTTAGGGTTAATTTTCTGTGTAACCACTCACCCCAGATTTACGTTAGACGACACGTCGAAGGCTGTCGAAGTGTTAATGGTTCAGGTCCGTAGGACATTTATTGAGCGCTTTTAGCGTGGCGGGTCAAGGATGAGGCTGTATCAGCCAATCAACGTTAACGATGATGGCCCCACAACGTAACATTATGAAAGAACTCTATAATGATATGTTAGCTCCGGAGAGATGACTCGAGTTATGCTGTGTGCAAGAAGACACGAACACCCTGACACAAAGTACAAATCAGGCAACATTATAGCGTCCCTTACCTTGGTTGTTACATCCCGAACGTGGTCTTTGGTAGGGGGTATACCTCAGAACAGAACTCATAACACCTTGACAGCACCTGTTTGAACTTTGGGTTGAACACATGTCCGCGGAGTTATATAGTAGCGCTGAGTTGTCTGCTCCGAGTACTGAGGACTCGGGTGCCTCAGACTTGTCATATGTTCCTCGTAGTGCGGTGTAACGTTGACAGTGGTACATGTGGCCTTTTCAATTTTTCCCTGTTTAGCTGTGTAAAATTTTCATGGTAGTATGATTGAACTTTGCACCTGTTGGATGAATGATGTCGATCTTCACTTCATGATGCGATCTGTAGAAGCATCGAGGCCCTGACTTGTACTCGGTCCGGATGAACAACAAATGTACAAAACTGATTGGGCAACACTCAACTACCCAGGAACAGACCGGGGGCCATGATTTCCCGATGTGGTAGGTACAGTTAGCTGCCGATACGGGCCGGCCATGGGAAGCATCATGGGGCAACAAAGTCCGTTGAACTTGCTCTAATACTTATTTCAGACAATCCAGTCATTCAATCCACTTTTTCAACTCTCATCTTAAAAATAATGTCTCCAGCTCAAGAGGAGCAAGAAAAGGCTTCGACGTCCATCCTCAAGGAGAGACGATTCAAGCTGAGTAGGTCAGTCGTGCCCTCCGTCTCCCACTGTACCGATTCACTAACCCCGGGCTATCTCTCAGAGCGTGTGATCGCTGTCGGTGAGTGCTTACTAACTTTTATCTGTGATTAGCCATCGCTGACAACATTTTAGTCGAAGGAGGATCAAATGTGATGAGGGTCATCCGTGTCAGGCTTGTCTTACCGCCAATTCACCATGTACCTTTGAAGAGCCAGGAAAGCGGACACATCCTCACAAATCAAAGTTCGTGGTGTATCTATCTTGACTCTGATTCGAATACTCATTATCGGATCGCAGAAGAACTGCGACGCTAGAAGATAGGATGCATCACCTCGAGACTCTCATTCAAGCAATTCCTCCTGCAGTTTTCGCTGCAGGAGGTGCAGGTGCAGGTGCACTGACCTCCTCCCAATTGCTATCTTCGGACAACATCGCCAGCCCTTTGGCATCCTTCGCTTCGGCAAACCACAACTTTCCCTCGGGCGTCCCACCCCCGTCTTTGCACGTTTTCCCACTTACCAATCCGTCTACCCACTTCAGAGCATCTCCGCCTATGAATTCCCCGCGAGCGCAAAGTCCAAACACGGCATTTTCATCGATGCTTGGGCAGTCATCTCACACCCCAAATGCATCAAACTCCGAACAACCTGAAGAGACACCACGCATGTCTATATATGCTTCCTATCTGTACTTTGACGATGAAGGCTACACTCGTTGGCAAGGAGAGACATCTGGCCTTCCTCTCTTAGATCTTTTGGTCGAAAATCATACCCCAGTTAAGTCTGAAACGGAGAAAAGTTCACCAGATCCGGCATGGACAAATCCATCTTCTCGTACTGCCAACCCAACTTGGTTTCCGAACAGAACGCCAAGACGCACCGATGTCAATCCTGAAACATTATGGCGTCTTATCACTTCCTATATAGTTCCAGAACTTATGGACAGGTAGATATACTATCTTTTCCTTTTAATCTCGCTTGCACTGACATTGCATCATCAGCCTAGTCCAATGCTATTTGTGTACTTCCTATTACCTGCTGCCATTCCTACATGTTCCGACATTTTTGGCAGTGCGTCACATTCACATGGTATGCTTCCCGTACTCACACGAATTATAATTTCAGGACTATGGCAATCCCAGAAAGTGGGGTGAACCCGGTTTTGCGGCCTTTATTGTAGCTATTTGCTGCCTTGCGTCTCGCCACATCGATGATCCAAGAGTTCGATCGGATCCTAGTGATGGCATCTCTGCCGGCACCCAATGGTTTGAATTGTTTGGACGGCTACGTACTCTTCCAATCGCGGACCATCCTACATTGTACACTATCCAGGCCGATCTAATCGCCGCGGTTTATGCTGTTGGTCTGGGAAAACTCTCAAAAGCAGCAGCACTCTTATCAGAGGCTATCACTGTGTCAATCGATACTGGTTTGCATCGATCGGCCGACACTTATGACCTCTTTAATCCCATCGAGGACGAAGTTCGCAAGCGCACATTCTGGTGCGTATACCTATGGGACAAACAACTATCTGCCCACTTTGGCCGTCCCCCGATGATTCGCCTTCGGGACACAGACATTGGAGAGCCTACTGTTGTAGATGACGAGTTCATCACCCATGATGGGATACTCTCGCAGCCCGCAGGAACGGAGAGCCGTATGAGTGCGTTCATCGCCTCCGTGAGGATCATGGTTGTAATGGAGTCGGTATTGGACATACCGCCTCCGCGTGACCGGACAGGTGACTCTTCTCCATTCTTGTTACGCGCCGCGGGTGTATTGTCTGGTCATGTACGTCCGAAGGACCTGCGCGAAGAGGAGATATTGCTGGACGAAATTCGCCGATCAATACCTGCGTATTGGGCGCATACGTCGGCGACATTGGCAAGTGATGATGTGATCCGAGTCACGCAGGCCGTGCGTTTGCACTGCGCTGAGCAGTATGTCAGGATGTTGATCCATCGACATCGGTTCTCAAATTTCGTGGCGGAGAGGATGTCTAGTGCGTCAATAGAGGAGGATCCTGTGGATGTAGAAAAGGAGGAGATGAGTGCCGCGCAGTCGTGTGCGCTGCAGATTATCTCGTCGCATATGCAGGTAGCGGGGAAGGGGCTGATGACGTATTGTAAGTGTCCTAATTATGGATCTTATCTTGCCTTCGTTAATCATTCGTATCAGATGGTGTGCATGTGATTCATCAGCTCACGCAAGCTGGAAGAACGCTTATCACCATATTGATTAACTGCAAGAGTGAGAAACTCCAACGCTTGATTCAGCCTGCGCTTGAAGCGCTTCGATCGTGTGTTGGGTTGTTGAGGCGATTCAGTGGGCGATACGTGTGTGGACAGAGGTCAGGGGATCTCATGGAAGAATTCTGTCGTTGTGAGTTCCTTGTTCCTGATGTCAGTGGATCCTCTTAGCTGATGCATGTGACTAAGTGACACAAATTCCTCTGGAGCCTTCTCGCCCAGAAGGTCAGGAACAGTCAAGTTCGCGCCCCCCCTGGATAAGACCCATCCGTAAGAAGACACCCAGCGTCGCTGCAAAGGGTGCAGGCAGTGATGGTGGGTCGCAACATAGCAGTCCCGAGGCTTTTTCGCCCTCCGAGTTCTTCGTCGACCCTACTCTTGGAGCCACGAGCCCGCAGACGATACCGCAGAGCGCCTTTTCGCCTGCACCTGGACCCTCATCATCACGATATCCACGGCGGTTATCGCTTTCGGCACCATTCATGGACCCAGGAAGCATGGACATGGATGCGTCTGCGGGGATGTATTTGTCGTCACCGGCAGATATGATGAATATGTTTGGGGACGGGTCGGTGGATGTTGCGACACTTTTCTCGGGTGCATCTGATTTTAATATGGGTCAACATCTTGGTGAACCACATGAACCGTTGTACGGGCACATGAATGGGAGCAATAATTTGATCGCGTCCCCTTGAAGCGGGTCGCATTGTCTTATATACGTACTGGAGCTGTATGATTTATTGCAGACTTTTCTATTACTGTGTTCTCATTACTGTTTTGCCGTATGACTTCAGGCTTTCGCAAGACATTGATACTATAGGGTTGCTTGTTCGATGACTTGGGAAACTTGGAGGGTCAAACCGGTTAGAGTAGGTTAGAGTCCAAGTCTTCGCGATCACGTGTCAATAACAGAACCGCGAAACAACATGATTAAATGATCACACTCAACTTGTTCCTTCAATAGCTGAAATCCGCTGTGGCCAACTCTACTAGCGATCCGGCAATACGTGCCCCGGGAATGCACAAACGTATACGGTTCATCCTTGCAGCGTTCAATCTCTTGTACTCCGCCACCGCCGAACCTATTTCGAGGAATTCCGGCTATTCTGTGCATGGTCCAAGGCAAATGCAGGGCGGTTTGCACTTGCCCTTGAGCCGGAGGCTTATTCCTAAACGAACCACGCTCAGTGCGGATACTGGCGTAGCGGGACTTGGAGATTTCTTCGATGTGTGAGTCTATACAGACAAGCCTCTTTTTTCTTTCTTGATTGACGCTCCATCAGAACATACAGCGTCCTTATAGACATCGGCGGCACATCCTTGCCTGTCGTCCTAGGTGAGCCTTTGAATCTATAGCAAGAGCATTGCATCTGAGGCTGAGGAGCGCTCAAGACACTGGTTCCTCGGATCTATGGGTCCTGTCCAACATATGCCAGGGACCATGCTCTTCAGCAAACACGGCTCTTTACCCACCGAACACGTTCCATGACACGGGCCTGGATGCGACTATAGTGTACGGCGATTCGAAGACTGGCACGTATGCGAGAGGGGTTATTGGATACGATGCGGTGTCGTTGGCGGGTCTTACTTTGCAAGATCAGTATTTCGCGGCGATCAATGATACCAATACGTCTGTGGTTCAGACTAGGTGCTCTGGGATCTTTGGACTTGGGTTTCCTCTTAATAGGTGAGCGATTGTTGCGAGACTGGATAGGTGCTGTATTGATGGTTTGTGGAGTGTGATCTGGACAGATATGTACTTGAGCCAACATCAGGTTTCGAGGCGACGAAGTCTGGGTCGTGATATAGTTTCGCGTATCGCTGCCATGCGGATAAATTATGCGAATCGCTGGTTCGACAAGTCTATCTTCGGAATTTCCTCGTCTCGACATATCGATCCTCCCTCTTACCGATCTATACCTCAGCCGAAACGTCAGACGACGACCTCGTCCGCTATCATGTCTTCTTTTGGAGTATCCGGTCCATTCATCCATCGCCTTGTTTCGCTAGGAGGGCTTGCCTTGCCCATGTTCACGATTGCACTGCAGCGAGATACGATCGAGATCGGGGGGAACGAAGGCATGCTTTCCGTAGGTGGACTGCCACCTGGAGTCCAAAACGAGAGCTTGACGTGGGTTCCTGTGCGTAAATACACGCTTCAACAAGATGGTTTGATACAAGATGCTTCTCTCGAGGTACGTTCCACTTTGGAGTGTTTGGATATCAAGTAGTTAATCCGCCAACCAACCCAAGGCATATCCCATTGCTTGGGAGATTCCAGTAGACGATGTCTTTCTTGACGGCGTGAAACTTCCGCGGTCACAGTTATCTTCTAGTAATATCTCACTGTCAGCGCTGATTGACACAGTTCGTCGTCCATAGTCCATTAACTCGTACCTGATTTACGGTTCTGACACTTCTTTGTAGGGCAATTCTTTGATTCGTGGTCCGCCTGATGTCATTTCGTATATTCAGAACATGCTGGGGGGACCTCACTTTGCGTGTTCATTTCCTCACACACTAGCATTCCAGATTGGTGGTCGCATGTTCCCCGTCGACCCAAGAGACTTCATCAACCAGGTGCGCTCGGGAAACGCACAGGTGTGCGGGGCGAATCTTGCACAGACCGATGTGCCTGTTCTCGGAGGGGGTGGATACCTGTATAGTTGGAGTCTAGGGGATCCGTTTCTGAAAGGGTGAGTGATCATCAGTTATGTATATGTCTGCAGTTGTGGGTATAGAGCGGACGGATCCATACGGAGTTCCTCGCGTATTCCAAGCGAGTTGTATCTGGAGCTCCGGCTCACCGTGATGACCCACCGAAAATATGGGGCGGAGACCCGTCTTTCGGTTTCTTACTCTTTTGGTTTTCTTTTAAGTTTGTTGTCCGAGGGCACTCATTTCTTACTAGCGTGCTCACAGCGTTCTATTACGGCTCTTTCACGGGACTTTCGCAAGACCCTCCGCGGATTGGGTTCCTATCTACTGTTCCATCTGACGCCGGCCAGCGCTTAGAGGATGCTATTACAGCAGCATCTGCAGAGCAGTATGATCTTCCTGGTTTGTTTTCGATACATTTCATCTTAGTAGACGGTCCTATAATCCTCTTGCAGGAACGAAGATGTTGCCGCCATCTTCCCTTTCTTCTCCACTGAGCACCGGAATTGGAGGAGTCCCTCTTGCAATTCCTCCACTGAGCACTGGAACTGAGGAGACACCTATAGCATCTCCTCTTCCGGGATCTGCTCAAGCTGGGCAGGCAAATGGTGCACGAGAGGGCATACAAGTGGGCTCTGCTGCCAGTTTGTGGTGTTCAATTTTCACTTTAGTGCTGTGGACATTTTCAAGAATACTCGCATGAATGGTGTGTTTTTATCTGTATGAACTATTTGCATTTTCAAGTCTTTGGCATTTGTATCATGTACCTTGCATTCGATATATTGTAGCCTTATTTACCCGCATACGATTTCTCATTTCTTTTGCCTGATGTTGGATCCAGTGTTGACTGTCAACCATTAATCTTAGCGCGTGGCAAACCTGTTTCTGCACCTCTAATGAGCGCTCTCGTCCGGTCTGGTTTCAAAGAATTTGTATGTTTTTACGTACATCAAGGTAAGTTTGTCACGACTCGTGCAGCTTAGTCAGCAGTGTAGAAGCAGGCCTGGTCTGTACCGTACGTATACTGCTGGCATTTCCAATGGAATCGTGATGTTTATCTTGGCGTTAGGTGACAGCACATAACGTTAATTCCCTCAGGTGAGCACTGCCCAGCTAATGATTCTCTTCCTGGATTCCTGCTATTGGCCTACCTAGGTGGCACTAGAGCTCGCTTCATTAGTCAGGCTGGCCACGAGTCACTCCTTGCTCTATATATGCCATTCGTTCAAGGCGCAGTTCGTACTCCTCTTGGACTAGCATCAACGTCAACGCTCGCCTGCAGCCGGCCGCATTGATACCCCTGAAATCGAATGCTTGAGCTTCTCGAAGAACTGTATGCAGCATCATCGCCAAGACTAGCTATAGTACTATTACTATTTGCATCACCCGCAGCAGCTTGAACTTTGAAGTTCTGGCATGGTACGTACATTCCGAGCATATTACGGAAATTCCTGGGAGATTTATGGGGAATGTGGCCCGTACGCGTATTTATGCATGGCCAGCCTTTCGAACGGACCGCAGAGGGACCGATCAACGTCAACGCCTGTTCGAATTCGTTCGTCATGTGGTTTTCTTGGATCTGGAATTCTGTCAAAGGGTGTTACTCATACGATCTAGTCAGTCGGCTGAAGGAGAAGACGACTTCTGAGAGTGAGTCCCTCGATGCAGGGTTACACTTACACTATGTACACGAGAGGACGACGGTTCACATGCACAGGGGATTGGCGTTGGCATGGGCACTGAGACACGGACACGAAAATCTGAATAATGGACAATCCATAGACCATAGGCGCAACATGGGACGATGGATCAAAATCGAAACGTTTGGACACGTAGATAATATGGAGCTCGTCATGCAGTGCCAGAATGCGTACTTAAGAACCCGTTTTGCTAATATTTCTTCTAGTTTGTATCCAACCTCCTCCGAGTCCCCTCTGACAAACATGATCCGATCGATAGCGACCTCCGACCTCCACATAACGTTATAACGCGACTGATCAGCGAATTCTCGTCGTCACGTTAGCCACTTCACAACAACGACAACAATCTTCCCATCCCCGATGTCACGACCCCATTTTATAACAACACAAGTCAAATTCCACAAAAACGTGTTAAGCGACTAAGGTAAAATACAAAATCACAGCACAGCGAAAAAAGCCATGCAACGATATAATCTAGCAAGCACAGAAAAATAAAAGATCAACAACTAATAGTGCTTCCACTCCGTGATATCTCCAGGACAGATCTATGCGTGGTATCGCACACATGGTTCCTCCAAGTAACACATCCAAAATCACATTCAGATCTTTTGGTCTGTCAAAAGGAATAGACCGTAATCGATTTTACAACGATCCACGCTTCCAGTCGACAACGTTTTTCAGTTGCTCGAGGGTCAGGAAAATGAGGATTGTGGTGGGCTGAAGACGCGACCATGCGGGGAGCCAGCCTTTGAACATGAACATTGGGCCATCGGCCGCTAAAGAGGAGCGGATCACTCCGATCGTTGACTTTTCAAGTGTTTCAGTGTCACGCATGGACGGCTAATCGCAAAAATCAAGACTCACGCTCGATCCGGGCCCAGAAGCGTTCATGATACGACTCTTCAGCACATCTGCGGGTGAGCAGACGGTTGTTGCAACCGTTCCCTGAAAGAGAATTTGAGGTGAGGTTGCAAAAGATGAGATGAAGTAGAACGTACTGCTGCGAAACTGGCTGTGAAATGACAAGCGATGTTGTCATCGAAGTACTTTGTCTTCAGGAGCTCAGCCTTGAAAAAGTCGTACCTATATACACATTAGACATGGCATGATAAGATGATGAGAAGGGCGACTTACGAAGCCAGTTGACTGGAGTTCATCAAGATGCTCCGGAAGACATTTGGGCCCACACCTCGCACAAGCGATGATGGGCCCTCCTCGCGGACCATCTGTAATCATGAGGTCAGCATCTCAGACTCGGGAAAAACACGACCGGACGCCAGGGATAATGCAAAACAGATTGAAAGTGGATGCGAAAAGGTAAACAGAAGAGAGAAATAGTACTATATGATCCTCTATTGACAATATGCATATTGCAGTTCCAAATTGGTTCCCGCCAACGTTCTCCGAGTGATCGGCAAGTTGATGACGTTGAAAGGCTAATGAGGCATATAAATTCATTAATCCAAGTGCCCATCCGTGATGCACACGTACAAATCAGAAGCAAAAAATTGACATCAGCAAGCGTGCGAGCGGGTGCAAGCTCGGCATAGCAACAATACCACAAAGAATGACGAAAATGGCGGGGTAGGAGATAGAACGGCGCACGGGAGTATAAAAGATGAGCAAGCGAGGAAGAATACACTCTTTCGCGTTTCCATCCTCCGCTGCGTGGCCAGTTCAAATGCGTATGACCTTGTGCCGCCCCACGATAATAATGTCCTTGGGACAAAATCGATACTAGCCGAACACTGATAACCAAGAGGACGAAACAAGAATCACGAAACCGCGCAGGACACGTCTAAACCACCTAGGCACAACACTTACTCTGAATAATGCATCAAAGCAGTGCTTATAGTTAAACCGCTTTTCGGGTGGTTTTGCAAAGTCTCCTTGCAGACGGACCTGATTAATATGGCGCGATTTAAATCAGAGTGGGGCGGAGACGTTTCGGGCGAGAGCGGAAGTCATGGTTCGATGTCGGAATAGTCACGTAATGGAGGGCAAATGTGAGCACGAGGCAAGGTAGTAGAACATGACCACACACCATAACGACCTCTGATCAAGCCAAATCGCTGTTCAGCGCACGAGGTCACAACATATGTCGTCGAGACTTACCGCCAGGATTACCCACGACACCCGCGATGGAGCCAGCTTACTCGGGTCTCAATAATGACGATCGTACGACACAAGATTTCGTACTCACCCATGACACCTGCTGTGGCGAGGACCCATGCAGGGCTTTGGGGTGTCGCTCCCAAAAGCTTCTTGCTCTCATCATATGCCCAAAAGCGACACAAGCTGTAGCTCATCTGGCGCATCCATGTTCCAGTGATACCGTCGAAGAGTCCCCGGACGCCGGCAGTGCGGACGGTCTTCTTTATGGATTCTATCATGCGCTTGTCACCCGACGCCTGAAGGCGGACCTTGGTAAGGTCGAGAGGGTGGGTGATAGAAGCAGCAATTGTTGCTGCAAGACCACCGAGGTAGAAGGGGTAGGGTTGCTTCTTGGGCTTCGAGGCCACGAGAGGTGGCGAAGGAGATGCTACAGCTTGTGTGGACATGGTGGTTTGTGAAAGAGAATATTGGATTCGACTGGAGTGAACCGGGCGTAGTAGCTAGTTCTTCCGATTTGAAGGACTATCAATAGGGGAATATTGGACATACTCACGCTGACTAAGCTTTAATACTCATGTGATCGCCGGGCATTAACGCGAACGTCTGCTCTTTCTTTAACTTGATCATCTGGACCTCTACAATGAGTCTCATAGTCTACTTATCGTAGGTGCTCTATTGTTCTTACGAAATCCCGCAAGATTAGGCCTATAGTTCAGAATCAACGTTCAATTGCGATAGACAGGCATTTGCCACATTGCAAGTCGTGTGACTGTTATTCCCCTTCTATACCCTCCCGTCATTTCCCGGCTCATATTCAACTATTATTTCGGCTCTCCGCATTTTCCTCCTTCGTATGGAAAGCAGGACAGCCGTGCTCGTTTTGTCACTGTCACATCACCCATAATAGGTAAGTGCAACATGGGGACACCGTGTACCGCAAGAACCTCTTTCAATGATATATATATATATTGCTTTGTACAACCTGCAATATCAATCAATCCGTTTCATTGGACTCGGGGACCGGCACTTCCTAGCATTACTATAATATCTACCAATCATCTGTTTCGTCAGCCTCTTCCTCGTCAGAAAACCAAGCAGCTAACCCCTCCTCTTCAATAACTTGCTCAGCAGGAAGTAAAGACGCATCCGGTTCATCCTGCTCCGCGAGTAAATCCAATTGACGATGGTCAGATGCATCTAATTTGTAATCGGCCATTTAGAATAGGGCTTGTTTCAATCAACACACAAAACGTACCAAGACCTAGTCCTCCACGTACACCGCCCATGTAGTGTGCATCATTGGCACATAGTAACTCCCTCTGATGTTCGAGGAGAGGCAAGGGGTCTTCGTCAATGAGAACATTGATCAATGGTGGCAGCTGTGTGGCAATTTGGATAGAGTGAAGTATATCTAAGTAGACACGCCAGGCTGATTGGCGGTTGACTGGAGGCCGACCAAGGTCATCATAACGGTGTTGAATGTATTGATCAAGTGGTTGAGGCACCAAGTCGAATACAGGATGGTTAGGCTTGACATACATGTGTCGTACATGATCTATGCTGTCTTGATCAACGATCACCTAGTGTGTATCAACATGAGAATATAATACCAGTAGGAAGAATGAAACTCACCTTAAAGTCCATTGCCCCGAAGTCTTCAGGGGAGTCGTAGATTAGGTTCGGCACGCCATGAGGCAAAATCTAGCCAATTATCATGTGAGGGTGGTGTGTATAATGATTTGCAAAATTAAATACCTTGTTACGATCACGTCTTTTCGCAGTATTATTGACGCGGTCTTGATACCTGTCCAATTCACATTGCAGCCATGGAATGAATACCCACCGAAATACCATGACCTGAAGAACATTATCGCTGTCGTACCAACCACTTTCCACGCCTTCATCCAATAGTGTTTCATAGCCAGGCGTGAAACGACGGCGTAACTGAGACCAGGCAATCTCGGGCATAACATTCTTCTTGCTGCGCATCCACCGGTGTTGCAATGTGCCCTGCAGTGACGGATCGTACATTTGGCGCAGCATGGTGTGCGCATTGGCAATTCCGTAGTTCTCAGATCCTGGGTCGCTCTGAGTAATCATAGGAATGTCTGATAAATTGCTGAGTTACTAGCACCATGGGTATTAGTTTTAATGAACTTACGACCTAGTTTCTCAATGGTGTCGAGATAATAACTGAGTATAAGCTGGGGGTTGCGGTTCGAGTGCCAAACTCGTATCCACATGATACGACCGGAGAATGGTTCTATTCCCGTGTGCAGTGCAAGACCGAAACGAAGCCATTTGTCGTGTTGATCCACAGCGAACAAGTCGTTCACACCAGCAGCCCAGAATCGCCTCCGCTGAAGCCGACGGGCTTTCCGCTGGCGCACAAGGCCTGCCTCGTATGCGGCAAAGTATGAAATGACCACATTCCTGTGATTGCTGGTCAAACTCACAACCGGTCAGTGAGAAACAAATCACATACCTTGACACGCTCATATCCTTCTCGTGAAAGAGCAGTGATACCATTTCTCGAGCCCCAGCATTTGGATATGCCTCGCGAAGGTCCGTCATGGCATCACGGATGGATTCAATGGTGTGGTTTTGCTGCCGAGTACGCTGAAGTCCCATCGCATTACGTATCTCCTTGAATTTTGTAATACTGTGCACCCAACATTGAGGACGGGTGAAATCAACAGTCAATGGCAATGGACTGACCCTATTCCATAGCGGGACGTATCAATGATCTTCCGCAAGCTTTCCACGATTGCCTGGTCGGTCTGACGAGCTCTCCACAAGCGCAGGATGTGAGGTGTGATCTCCTCGAGAGGCGCTGCCAGTGCAATTACACGTTAGTTAGACTCAGATAGAAGATCCATAAGTTCACGTACGGGTGGGCTTCCATTGGTTAGGCATGTCAGAATGTTGAGAGTACAGAAGCACGAAGGCTCTTTTAAGCACGCCAGGATGCAGTAAGTATAATAGTTTAGCTATTATTAAGTGCGCAATAAGGCCACTCACTCGATTCCGAACAAAAGGAGTTTCGGATAGGGTGATTCGGACCGATAGGCGCTGCAGGTAATTCCAAGTTAGACACATGTGCTGGAGAATGGAGTTTGTGAGCGGGACACTTACCAGACTTCAGTGGGACACTTACCAGACTTGAGCGGGAGTTTCGGATAGGGTGATTCGGACCGATAGGTGCTGCAGGTAATTCCAAGTTAGACACTCACTTACCAGACTTGAGCGGGACACTTACCAGACTTGAGCGGGAGTTTCGGATAGGGTGATTCGGACTGATAGGTGCTGCAGGTAATTCCAAGTTAGACACATGTGCTGGAGAATGGAGTTTGTGAGCGGGACACTTACCAGACTTGACTGGGACACTTACCAGACTTGAGTGGGACACTTACAGACTTGAGCGGGACACTTACCAGACTTGAGCGGGAGTTTCGGATAGGGTGATTCAGACCGATAGGTGCTGCAGGTAATTCCAAGTTAGACACGCTGTAGAATGGAGTTTGTGAGGAAATCGCTCACCTCACTCACTGCGGGATTGCCAGTCCGGGTCGTATAGTATGCGGTGAATCCTACCCAAGATTGTCAACTAATTCATGTCAGAGTAGAAAGTAGTAGTACTTACCACCAGTAAGTCAAACATGCACATGCAGGTGACGAGTTAGAACATGACGAGTATCACAGTGGCTGGGACTGGCAGCGCGAATTGGAGGGTATAAAGTATCAGCCTAATCTGTTTGTTAGTGCCATTCAAATTAACCTCTTAACAGATCCTTACCATGGAACTCGTCTCCCAATTCACAGAGGACGCTGTCGCCCAGGAGGACCGAGACTGTGATAGACCGGCTTGCCGTCGGCGCATAGCCAAAAACGACCCATGTCATTACGTTGCTAACATAATTCCAGGCCAGCCAGGTCGCTTTGTGTGTGGACCCTGTTACGTAGGATATCGGCAGAAGGTTTCGTCCTCGGTCCGACCTTCAGGTGAGTGGCAATATTGGCTAAATTACAACATTTAATCAATACAACGTCTCAGTTCAGCGTGTACCGCCCGTTCAGGTCACCCAGAGCATGCAGAGGCCTCAGGCTTTTGATATGAGTCGCGTGCTTCCGGATCCTCAAATTATCCGTCAAAGTGTGAATGACGCGCAGAGGAAATGTGAGTCTTTAGTCTTTTGGACTGTGCTTGTATTCAGAACATTGAAACTTATTTTGTAGCTACAATTAACCCGCCCCCTGTGGTTCCCTTCTCCTCAGGTATTGGCATCAGTCGGACTCACACACAGGGGCCGGATATTCTGGTACCATCATCCTGGCAACATTCGCAAAGCTTAGGCCAGCATAGGGTTATTAGCGGGGGCATTGGCGCTGGAGGATATTCTGCCTACCATGCACAATATAGTTCGGAGCGTGAACGGTGGGCCAAACTTTCATACGCTCCACCTCCGGCGGAAACTATTACTTTGGAGGTTTCAGCTGTTCATGAGGGCAACTCACAGAGGAAAGCCGGGCGCGGCATAAACATTGGCGTGCGTCCTTCCAGCTTTTCAGTAAAACTCACCCTGAATTTGCTCGCATTAGAATATTTGTGAGGGCAAGAAGGATATCGATGCTCGGATCGATGCACCTGGACTCATCGCTCTCGCGTTGGACACGGTCGTTCCAAAACTCTTTGTTTTTGGAAACGGATTTCCATGGCGCACTGCCGAATTCACGGTCCGGGATGCTGCTTGGGTTGATCTGTCCACACACCAGCCCAATGTCCCTTATTTTTTCTCTCAATGTCTAGTTCCCTCTCGCCGTGGGCAGAAGGCGCCAACGTTTAAGTCCAAGCAATTCACATTGGCAGTTATTGTGCCAGCGACGCAATGGAATGAGTATGAGAATTGGATAGAAAAAATTGAAGAGGTAAGAGTATTTATTGAGTTGACAGCTTCTTAATGGCTCATGGCGACTATCAGCATCAGCTTCGTCAGTCCATGGCGGCTCAAGACTTGCCTCCTACGGCTTCAACGACTCATGACTTTGAGTATGCTGATGATGGGAACGCTACTGATGGGAACGCTATTGAGGATTCTGAGGATGGGAACGGCATTGAGGACGCTATTGAGGATTCTGAGGATGCAACTGGCATTGAGGACTCTGAACAGGGAGATGACTTGGAGAGCACCAGGGCACCTTCTCTCTCAGCAAAACGGACGCATGTTCGATCAGTGAGCGATTCTCACTCAAGCACCATGTCGCCCCCTCGCAAGAAGACTGCACCATTAGTGTACAAAGGCTCGGATGGACTTCGCCTCCCTAGCCGTGACTATCTGAGAGTTGCATTGAAGTACGGAGGCAGCACAAATCCAGATGCATCTAGTAAAGGTGAGTGATTACTCGTTATCTCAACACAGGACGCTTAACAGCACTTTAGTCTTCGACAGGCACCACGAGGATGTTCAGTATTATCCAATCCCCACTCGCTCACTCACCGAGATCCTGAAGACACCGCAATATCGTACCTTTGAACTCGACATTTCAGACTCGCATATTGGTCAACTCACGATTGATGTTCCCCTCCATAGTATGATAGGAATCGGCGCTTTCAAGACAGCTCATCCTGGGTGGCTCACTCTCTCGCCCATCGTTCCAAGCGGTCTTGGATCGCGATCTCAGCATCCTGTAGTCGTCAAGCGACCATTCTTTAGGGCCCCATCGACTCAGGCCACTGCCGCCACTGCCACACTCAAGATCGTGCGATATTCCTCAGCAGATGAACTTAAACATGTCCTGAAAGAAAGTAAGGTCATGTATTGGGCTAAGTCACTCCTTGACTACACGTACGATTACATTGACCATCATATTGGCATCTCACCGACACCACCGCCCTTTGAGATCCCTCGTGTACGTTTTGTCGACGCTGGTGTCGCTTTGGGGTACGGCCAGCGCAACGCAAGCTCGAAACCAGGAGACAAGTCAAAGGCAGGAGCGGTTTCAGCTGTTTTTCTTCTCGAAGAGCCCATCCTGTTCGATGATAACGAGGAGTTCACCAAGTTCATTCACAACATGGACTGTGTGCCGTCTCTCGATGAAGACGAATATGGCTATGATCTAGCCGTTTTCCTTGCGTTCACGCAGCATCTTCAATACGTACAGACTGAAGGTTTGGCGTTTATTTCTGATTATCAAGGTACTTGTCGCCATACCTTGACAGCCATTTGCACTAAGACTGATGCGCAAGTTTAGGCAGTTTAACACTTTTAACAGATCCTCAAATCTTGACTCATCCGTGCGTGTGTCATATGCTATTCATTTATTTCGATGACCTTTTTTCTTGAACAGGTCCGTGAGTGAAGGGGGTGACGTCTTTGGAGATGGAAATATCGAGGGCATGGTAGACGAGTTCGAACGCAAGCATGCTTGCAATCATTACTGCAGGTGGCCAGGATTTGAATTGCGGTCATTTGTCAGTTTGAAGAAGGACAATTAGATAGATTTTTTGGTCTAAGATGTTGGTGTTATGGACAATGTCAACGGTACTCGCCCGAATATCCCTTTGTGTACTTCGAATCTCCCTTTGCGTACTACTATTTATTACCAATCCTCAATGGCCATAGGGTGTCCATGGTCCTACTGCCTAATAGGGATTTGTGACACGAAAAAACGAGCACGGCTGTCCTGCTTTCCATACCTTCGTCTTTTGGCCACAATGAATAGCATATAATCCTTTCCTATGCTACTTTTTATCCTCTCTTCCTTGCACCCCATCTACCTAGATGACCTCTCCCGTCTTAAACTCATAATCTTCATATTTCCTCACAAATACTCTATCCGGCTGGCTTCATGAATTTGAACCGTGGGGTGGCAAAACGGCGCGCGACGAGGCACCAAAGCTCACGCACACTCTTGCGTGTACGGTGCACTTGAAAATTTTATCGCGGCCGACGGTGCGTGCGATCCCTGGTGCACATTGCGGAGGGCTTTATTGTCGTTCGGTATGTTTTGCAAGTAGTATGAGACAATTTAATCGATCGTATCGATCGATATCACCTGACCGTCAATCTTGGGCGTGTCGGTGCGAAATCCACATTCTCATTGCTCAACAACTTGAACTTTGTTCCCTGTGCTTGCCCTTGGCGTCCCTTTGAGGAATGGATTTCGTTCCAGTTTTTCTTGAGGGCATTTTACGACTCGCGCGTTGTGGATGACCATTCTCCTTATTCTGAGCAAACCGTTGCTTTGCAAGGGTGCTCGGAATGACGTGAATGGTGCGTCATCTTTGACTCAACACATTATTCAGATCAAGTGTTACATTGAATTTATTATTATGAGCAGAATACACCAATGAATCATTCATATCATTTATCCACGCTCCAACGGTCCCGGTCGATCCTGAGAAGAAGAAAATATCTCCCATCAATGTTGAGCACTTTTCATTCACATTGACCCCGCCGGCTGATGAGGCACTAACCTATTCACAGCGCCGATTCTCAGTACACATACATACCTAACTACAATATCGGTACTTGACACAACCTACCTCATCCCTGTCAGCGCAGGTTCATGACTGCGAAATATTAATAACGTCCCACGCAAATAATCGATCGGCGTTAATGGCTCGAACTCTTTACTGCTTCTCCACCCGCAATGACACACGTTCGGGCGCCATCTTTGATGGGGGAAGCCTATCCGAAACTCGCTTACACAAACGACCATACTTGAATGCTATAACCACACCGAGGAGCTCCCACAGTTCCAACAAAGTTTGTCTCATCTTTTAGCCGCACCTTGTTCTAATGTCGGCTATTGTTTCAAGACGGAAAGGTCATGAGAATAAAACAAGCCTGGAAGCAGCATCAATATTTATCAAGGCAGGTCGTGTTAAAACCGGAAGGTGTCACGCGCGGTTTGTTTCCCTCAGAAGTAATCAAAGTTCGCCATCTTTGACACACGCTTCGTTCTTTGTTCACAGTAGATGAAAACTAAAACTGAGAGCGCCGATGAGTCTTTGTTGGGAGCCGCAATGAACAGGCAAGAATGACTTTGCCGCATATGCGACTAAACTGGTGACCAGTCTATCTAACCCCATTAGACGGGCTGGTCACCAGTCTAATATGCGGCACTCAGCGTTGCAGAATCATGTATTTGTTATTTGTGGTGTCTTCTATTCATTGTTGCCTGAATGTATCGATGAGTGTAGTACTAGTCTCGGCACCCAGGCCCGTTCATCCATGGCATGACGTCGACGTCGACTAGAACCAGTCCAATTACTCCCTTATCTCCTCTTCCAAACCAAGGAGCATACGAGATAGGTTAAGATATGTTCCTGAGTCAAACCTCCGGCATCAATCCACCGCAGCCACAAAGGGGCAGGGAAAACCCACCTCCTGTTTTGCGTCCAATTAGCTGAGGTCTCTAATCAAAAATTGACATGCTGTTTTAGGCGTGTCAATAACCCCTGTTAAGCTGGTTAAGCGCCAGGCCCAGAATGTTTTTTGTCAAATAACATATCTGGTATCGTCGAACCAGCCTTGGGCCTTAACCGTTTAATATTCTGGAAGGGGTACGAGAATAACTTGAGAAGGTCATACTACATGGGTCTACTTACGTGGCAAAGCTCGCTTCAGGACTTTTTTTCGAACACTGCAAGCTCACTAGTAAGAGATGCGACAGGGGATTTCCACTAGACTAGCAAGTACTCAGGATGTCCTAACTACACAGAGTACCAATCTCCCAATAGACAAAAATGGACACAAAAACAAGCTCAATAGCACTACCACTACCTCGTTCATGAGGTGGATAATACACGTTAAACCCCTACGGTCCGTGCCAGCACTGCACCGGTACCGTAAAACCTTTGATGGAGTTACGTCAAATAACATATACATATATCCAAGGCACAAACTTCAACTTCTGGGCAATCCAATGATATCTGCGACGCCAAGAGATTCGACGTGGACTCGAAGTGGCGAGGGCCCGAGGGAGACCACAAACGCCAATCGAATCACACCGCGACACGTCGACAGCAACCTGCCCGGGGTTTTGCATGAAGAAGTTGAAGGCGAGGCTCATTTTCAAAGTAATTCCGAAAGGAAAGTCCGGATCTGCATGTTTTTGGCGGGAAAGCGATCGAGAAGATCTGGCTACTGGGAATAGTAATTGATGTATCATGTCACACCCAAGTCAGATTAGTATTATTCCTTGTTCGACCTGATCTACCTCGCCAAAATCAACTCGAGCACTTCAACTTCGTCAATGTTCTGAACTTCTTCAGTCCTTTTCGACTCGTCGAGAATCGCATTTTAGCGGCAACGTCGTCGAGCGAGATACTCTCTGTACCTATAAGGACATTTGCACCATGGGGTTTGGTTGAGAACGGATACGCCCACGCGAAGGATCCCTCAGGATCCTGTGCAATCCCGTCGAGCAGATGGCGAGATAACACGTCATGGGATGATATATCACACAACGGTTACGAATGGATTACATCGACGAACTCGTGGAAAAACTCATCATATCATCACCAACACGGAAGGGAATATTCATATTAGCATCAATACGAGGCTAATTTCATGATTTAAGCTTGACTCCCGAAGTTCAGGATGATACGACATACCGGAGCAGCTTGGCATTTGCTAGGTTACATGTATATATGGCTCATTACTCAAGCGGTAATCCATATATCCATCCAGGTTTGAAGCTTGGTGTCTCTTGATGAGAATGGCGGCGGCGGTAGAAATTTCGGAAACAAGTTGAATCAGGTGAAGAATAGCAAATATTTGGATCAGTGGGTGTTGCCTGTCTTGTATTTTTTATGACAAACATGGGTCCTGCTTGGCACAGGGGAGTGGTTGCATTTGTACAGCCCTTAATAAGACGGTCCGTGCACGGCCATGGATTGGAGTGCCTGCCAGTGATGAATTATCAGTGTTGGTACAAAACTCGTTCCAGACGCTCAAAATCGTCATCGATCGCCCAGTGACAAGAGGGGGTGTCTTCCGTGGCCAGCTGCACCACCTTGCATTAGGGAGTCGACGATCATCGATCAGTCCTCGTGCTCTATCGTCGTCATATCTAAATCATATCTCGACGAGTCTCAGATGCCCTGAAACGATTCTGCTGGCCCCCTGACGCGCGTCTTTCTCTCTAAGGAGCACTGACATCTGACAGCGGCCGCCGGAGTCCGAATTACAGCGGCACTGTTGCAGCAACCGACCCGGAGACTAAGGGAGAGTTGAGACTAACTCCCGAATACAATTGATTCAAATGCCATACATGTCAAACTTGTACGACTCAGGCACGCACTTGACCACTCTAAAAATGTATGCCAGTCGATATTCCGGCTTTACTGAAATCCGACCGCTGGCGTCCAGAAGAAACTGGAAAAAGCAAACAGCAATTTCTGTGAGACATGCGAGCGGATTGGACAATGAAAAATATCTACCATTCTACCGGTATTTGCAGGAGTTGCTCCTCCGACTGAATTTACAACTGCTAGGGAGTAAAGAAACGTAAGGAGTAGGAAAATCATGCAAAACATATAATCACCTTGCAACCTGCTGGTTATCGCACCTGAGAATGGTCGGCTAGGACGGACAGGACACGGGTTTTCCTTGCCAATTTACACAGAAGAAAAGAAAGAGCCAAGGATGAAAGGATTGGAATGAACAGATAAATCGATCGGCATACGAACGTGAATCATCAAATCGGATTACTGAGCCGGTGGCGCAGAGCTAGCCCTTTTCGCTGTTGTTTAACTTGTTATAACTCCTGACGTACATGTGTATGAATGTGGATATCTTCTTCGAAATTGGGTCACTGCGTCGGTAGCGAAATGCGAACCCCTTTAGTATGACGTGTGTATGCTGTACACGTCCTGCAAGCTCCGAGCTGAACTCCGATGTGAGGTCGGTCAATAACAATTCCGATCCGGAGACTGATAGCAAATCGAAATCATGTGCTTTGCTGCAGTATAGGACATCATTAGCGAGGGTGCAACAAAGCATCGACTATCACGGGTTCTGCTCCTGTCACCTGTCGATTTATTCTAGCAATATTAGAACTAACTGTCTTTGGACGTGATCTCGGGCCCAGTCCTGGTAGAAAGTCTCGGCCAAAAATTGAAGTCCAGCGGATATTTCTAGGCTTCCTGGTCTGGAAACATCACAAGCTCCTTGTACATCGCAATACAAGTTCATAACGGTCTTGACGGATGTAAAGATGATGATGGGGCGGATAACGCGAGGACAGAACTTGATGGAATGGAAGAGTCACTTTGGTTTCAATTGGAAGATAAAGAACCCCTAGCAGGCGCCACACAAGTCAGCGCTCAGCCCTATATGTGATACCGTCGTGGAATTATAACGTGAACGACGTACAAAAAGGATTAGGCACATTGATGTTCGTGCGCGTGAACGTTGGATTAAAGCTTAGATGCTTATGCATGCATGGTCAGGTCACCAGTTCTATTTTCGACACGTTGAGACGTCGGCTCTAGTGGCAGCCCCTGCCCGAGTACAAAAGGTCCTGCAATCCATGAGAGAATCGCAAGAAAACATTATTTTTGCTACACACCAGGTAACGAAAATGACGTCCACACAATCCAACTCCAAAGGTGTCGCAGTCGTCACTGGATCCGCGCAAGGAATTGGACGCAGCATCGCAGTGCGCCTTGCAGGAGATGGCTATGATGTCGTGATCAACGATTTGGAAAGCAACAAGGAGAATTTGGAGGAAGTCAAGAAGGAAATCGCTGCCAGTTTCCCAGAGCGCAGAGTGCTGACTGTCTTTGGGAATGTCAGCGTTGAGGAGGATGTTAAAGGCCTGGTTGAGAGTACAGTTAAAGAGTTTGGGAGCCTGAATGTTGTGAGTTGTTTACGACCAGTGGTTCAACCGCCCTGCCAAGCTGATCTTATCCGGTCATAGTTCGTTGCGAACGCAGGCATTTGCAAATCAAAACCACTCTTGGAAAGTAAGTTACAGTCGTCTTACCGCCGGAATTTACTGAAATTCTGCCGCAGCAACATCCGATGAATTTGAGTCTGTGCTTTCAGTCAACGTCAAGGGCACATTCTACAGCTATAAATATGCGGCGCAACAGATGGTAGCTCAAGGTGGGGGTGGGCGAATTATCGGTGCAAGCTCCCTCGCGGGAAAGAAAGGCAAGTCTATATACGCGGCTGTTCCTTCCTGTATGGTGACGTATCTCTTTAGGGCATGCTTCACTCAGTGCTTACTGCGCATCCAAGTTTGCTATCCGAGGGCTGACCCAATCCGCAGGTAAAGTGCACTTAGTCTCGCAAGTACCCGAACTTAGTAATGTTCCTTGTAAGCCATCGAACTTGGTCGTAACGGAATTACAGTGAATGCATATGCGCCAGGAACAATTCAAACAGCCATGCGTAAGTTGCGAGATTTGTACGTTGGTAACTTTTAAAATTTTATCCCGTGTAGTCGTTGGGTTGGCTGGATCAGCTGAATATAATGACGTTTATGATGAGGTAACTCTCCACCAATGATCATGAGACGCTAGTTTTGACAATTTTTCTCCAGTTCAAACGGTTGTCATCGGTAGGTGACCTCGGAACTACCCAGGACGTTTCGAGCTTGGTTTCATTTCTGGTAACCCCGGAAGCGCGTTTCATCACAGGTGTGTATATCATACATGGCCGAGGTTTCATAAGCTGATGGGTGTAACGCGTTACTGCGCAGGCCAAACAGTAAGCATGTTCTCACTCATACCCAGGGACGGAGACTAATGTGATTCACGGACAGATAACGATCGACGGCGGTATTTTCTTTGATTGATACTTACAACAAGATTTTTCTCACCCGTACCCACCGGGGACGAGATGGTATCTTTCTTGATCGAAGGACGTGTTCGCGCCCAGTTTTGTAATCATGGTACATTGCCGATCCGTTATAATGCCATTGATCGGGTTCATTACGTAAAGTATAATCCTTGAGGCAAGGCGCTCAATGAGCCTAAACAACACATCCCCCGTTAATATCTCACTTCAAATATTACTAATGGTTACTTCAGACGACCATCGTGGTGTCATGATCAGACTGTGCCAAACTTGTGGATACTCACTGAGTGACCTCGCCGACTAGTACGCCATGTACCGACTCGAAAAGTCCTAGTCCATTGTTACAAACAGATGAGTCTAATTCACATCAAGGACGTTTCTGACCCCGTCCGCCATCATAGCCGTGATTGGTAATCTAGAGCCCGCAGTTCGGGTACCGCAAATCCAAGACGGAGGCTGTAGGTCGTTGTACTAGATCAAATCTCAGAGACTCCGCCTCGAAAATCTTACATCCAATAGAGACAGCACACGAAAAATGATGTGAAATCATTCAATATGGATATAGAGTTACTCTACCAGGTTAGTCAGAATGACGGCACGCTGATTTATGCTGACGAGGCTGCGGACACACAGTTATGTCGTTTGGTAACTCTTTAAGCATTAGTACCTCGCAATCATATCTTTGCTCGATAAGTTTTTGATGGTTACCCTTTATATTAATCTCCTCAACTCCCGCAGTTCACTCACCCGATTTTCTTCCTTAGCCAATCTTCCGGATACTGAACTATGATTCCCTCGCAAACCCACATTATATTCAAATTTGCAAAGTCGCACACCGCCAGTATGTTCCTCCTATTTAATCCCCTCCTCTCTCAACCTTCATCTGGTCGAAATCCACATTTCCTCCACAACTTGAGATGGCTGATGACTTTTCTGACGCTGACTTAACCTTGCTCATTAATCAAAATTCCGAGTACCCTGATCAAGTGTGGTATACCATCGCCGCCTTTCTCTCCGTGGTTGGCTTCTTCCAGTGGGGTTTATTCCTTCACTCCAAGTTCGCCAGGCGGGGACGCCATGAGTTCGACGAAGAAACTGCTATTACCAACGGCGGTCATGAGAAATTTTCTCTTCGTCGGATTCCGCTTGCGATCATAAATTTCTATCGCGTTGTTGCCTTCCGATGGACCCTAGAAATAGGCCAATCTTATACCCTCAATATGGCAGAAGTTTGTGTCACTATGGCATACATTGCCCTTTTGTTGATCTATGCCTTCATCAACAGTAAGCTCATAGGATTCTGTATCATCATACTTGCACCGCATTAATCACTAAATCACACAGCAACCTCAATCGAGGGTCAGAAGCTTGATATCATCTTCTGGTGCAACCGCATAGGTATTCTGGCGTCCAGTCAATTTCCCATCGTCACAGCTCTTGGCACAAAGAACAATATCGTGTCTTGTACGTAGAAAAGCTGTGGGTCCGACCTATCGCTGACTTTTTTGCATCAGTGATCACAGGCATCAGCTACGATAGGGTATGGCCCTTAATAATCACTCTCCACGGAGTACTTACTCACGGATATGAAGCTCAATTATATTCACCGGATGATGGCTAGGACATGCTTCATGCTACTTTGGGTACACGCGGCGGGTGAAATAGTATCTACTCCCGAGTACGTATGTTCTATCTCGTGCTTGCAATTTTCTAACCGAGTTGATCAAAAGCTTCCAAGACTCTTTGAGCGAGGCATGGCTTCGCGCCGGTATTACTGCCATGGTTGCTTTCTCTATTCTGATCATAGTATCACTGCGCCCCGTTCGCACCCAAGCCTATGAGCTCTTCTTCTACATCCACTTCCTTGGCGTTGGGTGGGTTTAGGATTTCTATGTGCTTGCGATCTTTTTTTGACCGACAGAACCCAGTATATTCCTGGTGGGAGGATATTTCCACACCAGTGGCGCTCAGTAAGTGCACATTAATACAGATAGCTTCGTCTCTCACTGGCGTTGATTAGTGGGTCGTACTGGATTTGGCCCTCGTTTGTGATCTGGGCTTCCGATCGCTTCATCCGGATGGTTCGATTTGTTGTATTCAATCACTCTTACTTTGGCTTCAAGTCAGGAACTGGGACAATGGATGCAGCGACAGAATTGCTTTCTGAAGATCTCATTCGATTGCGCCTACGTCGACCTTCGCATTTCCATTGGTCCCCAGGACAATCGGCGTATCTAACCATGCCCTCAGTTTCGACGCTGCCATTCGAAGCGCACCCTTTTACTATTGCGAGTTTCGATTCTAGTTTGCTGTCAACTGCATCAGCGGAGGATCAATCCAGCGGTGAGGTTCTGGGATCAAGCGCTCCATTCTGGAAGGAGCTAGTATTTTTTGTCAACGTGCAAGGAGGGTTTACGAAAAAGCTCAAGGAGGTAGCTGCCAAAAAGGGAACTGTCAAGGTTTTTGTAGATGGTCCTTATGGCCCATCTCCCGACCTCGGTTCTTACGATACCTCTGTATTGGTGGCAGGTGAGTTGCGCATTGTCCTGTAATCACACAGTACTGATCAAATTCAGGCGGGTCTGGTGTTTCATATACCCTCCCAGTCTTCCTCAATATTATCGAGTATGTGCGTTCATTCAATTTTTATTATTGATGTTAATTTTCTTGTTATAGACGTGTACGCAAGGGGAAAAGCTCTTGCAAGCGCGTGGTATTCATTTGGTCAATTCGCGGGGCTGGTGTGTGAATTCATAACAATCCGCAGCTTCTTCTATCAAGAAAACTAAGTAACGTCATACATTGCAGATTATATCCAATGGATTGAAGAAGCACTTACCAAGGCTGTTCAGCTTGCTCCGCCGTCTTTGACGGTCTCCATTCGCATCTTTATCACCGCTCCTTCATCCACGGTGCAACCTAACCCGTCCAGGGAGGACGATTCCAGCATTTCAAGTTCAACTGAGAAAAAAGGCAGTCCCGGACACACGATAATCAGGAAAGATTCCTTATCTCTGTCGTTCATGTCACTACGCGGCGTTAAGATGGAAAATGGAAGACCGAATCTAGACGCACTGCTTAGGGAAGAAGTTGATGCGACTTCGGGGAGGATGTCTGTGAGCGGTAAGTACTCATTACGCCGGCTTCGAAGAACGTGCAACTTACAGTATGTGTGACATTAGTTTGCGGATCACAGGGCATAGCACGCTCGGTTCGTCATGCACTTCGCTTCCCGGTCTCCGGGCCTTCCAGTATACTCAGTGGTGGTCCGAGTGTGACACTGCATGTTGAATCGTTTGGATATGCCTGATGGTCCCCTGTTCTTTAACTTCTTCTGTACTTTACGCATGGCCTATGTTTGCTTTGTGACGAGGGCCGGTTCCTTGAGATTTGTTACTGTACATTGTAGAGACTCGTCAGCTCTGAAGAAAAGTTAAATACTGTATCGTTTAGACTTTAGGTTTGTCACAACGTAGATAGCTTGACGAACTGAACCTATTTTGTATGACAGTCACAGTTGTTTTTGGGTCAACGAACCTAATTTTGTGACATAACGTATGATATGTTTTTTATAGAACATTCATCTAACCACTTTTTTTCCTGCTTGTTGTCATTTTTCTAGAGTACATATATTATTCTACTGAACACGTATGAATCTCCGAGTCGTGAACCTATTGTAAGCTTGTCACAGCTATCCTCGAAAGACGAACCCGTCACAACACCATTACATTAGGTATCAATGTATCGAAATAATACAGTAGTAAAATCTTCTGACTTGGTCCAATCACACTAAGATCGATACCAACACATTTGATAGCACTGGCCAATACTAATGGGGAGCCCGGAGGATCGAATTCGAAGTGCCCGATCTACGGTATCGAGGAACTTTTCAAGAAGTTCCAAAGATCATGCATATGGCTATATGCATGGTCACCATCATGCACGCTCGGAGACAGCCTTGGCAAGGGCACAGGGCACATGGACGAAAACTTAGAAGACCAAGTGGCCATATGCATCACCGCTATTACATCCCACAGGATACTATCCCTGAATCCATGTCGGCCTTGCTGTAGACACGTGGTGTCTGACTTGGTAATACTTTCAGCGCTTAGTATTTCAGAAATTTCAGGAGTGAAGTTCGTCATGTAGCGGCTGATTCCATTTCTCGTCTCATCATTTCTCTTCTCGCATTAATCTTGTACTGATTGGCGACTTGCACATATGCATGAATGCGACGAATCATATCATTGGCTTGATGCGGCTGCGGTGATATCATAAATATGATGATTCAGCCTGAGGGACGGAATTCGATTCTCGAAGCAGCTTTTGCTTTTCATCATTAATATTGGCTGGTGGCCCTTTCGCTACATTCGATTACACGACTTCTCCTGACCACCCACTATGAGTTGGTTGGTTCCGTCTACGGGTTGTCACGCACAAGTACTAGTATGGCCACTACCATGGGGAACGCGTGGCTCTACATGTGGGCTGGGCCATATACGGTGAGATTATTGTCATTGTCATCGATACGGGGGCCTACTATCATCGAGCGATGTCAGGACGCTACTTACCTTGCTGTTTCACGCATTCTCATGAAATACCACCGCTAACATCTGATTCTTCCCGTGTTTGCGCACTTTGTACGACTACGCGAGCTGGTACATGTGGGACTGGTTCTGATTCGCGGTTCGCGACGCTACCGTTGGCTACTATCGTTCTCGCCCACAAAAAATCCACTGGCCTATGGACGAGATGTATTGTCAATTGGTCTCAAACCATTTCCGACTCCCATGATTAGTGGGGGAGAGTTCTGTCTGCAGAAAACCTGATAGATTTAAGATCTGTTCCATCAGAAAAGGAGAAGACTCAGATCATGCAGGTTCGAAACCCGCTGACGATGGTCTTTTTCTACGATCGCATCCTGGGCATGAGTTGGCGGAGAGGTCTTCGAATGTCAACCACAAATCATGCCTTCTAGATAGTGCGGGTTTAATTGCGTGTATCTTCACATACTCGGTACATGTGGTGATGTCTACTGTAATGTAAAAGTTCGGAAAGGACAGAGAGCTGGAAGCAAACGAACTTGTTGTTTGTCCAATGCGTGAATGACTCGGACGCGGGAACCACCTTGTGAGTATTGAGAATCGCAATGCAGCCCATGTCTGGAACATGTTCAATGGAGAAGGCTTCAAGCGGGTCTGCAACGTTGCCGGCATGGCGAGTGGCGGTGGCAGCGCGGTTATTGCGTCCAGGTGGAGAACGTGAATCAAACTGTCGAAGGATGGTGAGATGTGTACTAGTAGTGTACAATATGTAACTCTCGCGGGTTGGCTCTTGAAGGAGATTTTCGGTTGGCCGGGCGACGTTACCGTCCTAGACTGGGTCGGGTTTCAATATCTGTCTCCCAGCTGATACTACTTCGTACAAAGCTGCACCATACACGATGCGGACATCTATCTTCAAGCTGCGAAATGCTACGGCAGTGGAGTTAGCTTCGAAACTGTATACCCTGCTTTACAGCCTCGTTTCGCAAACTGCAGATTGCAACCGCCTTGCATCGCTTTTCCTGTCACAAAAGTCAGAGAAGGCACAGTTAACATGGAGAGAAATGTTTCACATTGACTCGATTCTCGCCAGCACAGCCCACCCCGCGGATATTCTTGCTCATCCGTCCATGGAGTCGTCATGATCTCGGGATGTCTGATTTCTCGGACGATGCGCAGAGCGTGCTGGAGTCCACACACCCATCACCATTAGATTGGCTCGAAAAGTCCAAGTCTGCCGGAGAAAATGAGCTAGATGAGATAGACGCTCAGTCGCGATCGTTCGCCTTGGACACCTCTTGGCGCATTTTGGCAGCGCAGCAGCATGGTTAGGAATACAAGTGGATTGCGTCGGATCACCGTAGCTTGGTGCGCTTTAAAGACATGATTCCGACTGAGAACATGATGGTAGGACACTTGAGATACTGTAGTTGTACGCTTTTTGACGAACGGAAGGTGGTCAGTAGCATTTGAAGTTGATAAACTGCGTACTAATGATAGCCCAACTCATGCAGTGGGTGCTTACCCGAACTCTTGTTAGCTTTGTGCCAAGTACTTTCCTTCGAAGTTCCATCATCATTATTGCCAGGAGCCTCGGAGTTATGTTGCAGTGCTGGGTATGTCATGAAGGTTGAACTCGACTGTATAAAGCTTACTAAGTGGCGAGTAGCCGTTCCGTTGAATATCTCCTTCTTTACCTAACTCGAGAGTCATCGATATCGTTTTACCTCGTTTTACTCATTTACAATGGTCACGACGTCGAGTGTAAGACGTATGTGTGGATTAATATGATCCCGCAAGGTAGTGCTCGTGCTACTACAAACACTGTTAATTTAACCTGGGACCAAATTTAGCACGCTGATTGCACCTGCTATAAACGCCAAAACTTCGCTGGAGCCATCCATCGCACCTCGGACTTCCATACGGAAGGCTCCATCTTCCTCGACGGCCATAGCAGGCACGTCACATTATTAGCCTACTTGGAAAGCTCTGAAGTTCTCATATTCAACTCTGAAATTTGCCTTCATCCTGTATATCACCGCTTACCTGCTGTCTCCAGTTGTGCCCGATGTATCATGGCATGTGGATCACTTTCATCGCCGTATGTCATTGCATGGGTCTTGGATGACTGGCATTTATGTAAGCTAGGGCTCCTCTCTCCTTGTTCGCCCGGCCTGTATTACCCTGCTCTTCTGTGGGTCTTTTCACTCTGTAGCATGTTTGACATTGTAACTCATTGGCTTTTTTGCGTAGGCGCTTTGGCATGGGCAATATGCCAATGGATGTTGCCACAGACCAGAACCGAGGGCCACAACTTGCCACAAGGACAACCGTATATAAAGCCATCGAATTTATGGAAACTACTATCACCCTCTTCTTCACCAATGCCCTCACCAATACTTGCTGACTACTTACAAAGACGTGAGAAGCTTATCGCAGAGGACCGCGCGTTGCGGATAGACCGCGTTCGAGCGAATTACACCGCAACTGAACTGAAGGCAGATGAAGTTGTGCGCTCCATCCGTGCTAGAGAAGCTGTCACTGTTTGGGGGATTAATCACGAGCATGTCCCTCACCCATTCCCGGGAATGGAGTTCTTGAATGGTATGTTTCTCGGCTCGTGTTTAATACTTCCTCTTACCTCCGCGTACAGCCAAAGACATCATTTTACACACGGATCTCTACAGTAAAATAGTCTCCAAAGTAAGCATAGTAAATCACCGTGTTTCCTACCACCGATCATCGCCACTGCAATTTCCCTGTAGATGCCGAAGGGTGGGCTTTTGCATGTGCACCAGAATGCTTCTGTCGAGGCAAGAACACTTCTTGATCTGGCGCTGGGTCATCCAGCAATACATATCCGTGTCCCGGGTCCACTAGACGTGGCTTCTCTCGAAACTGTGCTACCCACAATTCAGCCTATCCCTGAGGAACAGTATCCTGCCGCCGATGCAATTGGTATCACGAATGTTCTATATGCCGGCGGCTGGGTTCCTATCAAGAAGGCGCGAGAGCTGTTTGATCTCGCACTAGGTGGCCCTGCTGGATTTGACAAGTGGGTACTCAGCGCCTTTATGATCAATCCCAGTGATGCGTATAATACGTACAATACACCGATGAAAGTGAGTCCCATATTGATATGTAACCTGCTGAACACGTCCTCAATGTGAGACTTGCAGATTTGGCTGAAGTTTGGGAGTACCTTTGGTGTGACTGATGTGAGCCTGTGGCGTGCTAGAAATCAAGATGTGCGCATGTACTGATGAAACTCAGCCCATCATCCGTTTCGTGCCGATTCAAAAGGAATACTTGCGGATGTTCATTCGCTCGTCAATGGATGATGGTATCTCGTATATCGAGGTGCGAACTAGTTTCTTCAAGAAGTGAGTCAGAAAGACAAGTTCATGATTGATATACCTGACATTTCGTTAGATATATACTTGCAGAGGACGCAAAGACCAAACTTGAATTACGCGAACTGCTCTTGATATTCCAAGAGGTCACGAACGAAATAAAAGCGGAAATGAAGGCAAAAGGTCGGGAAGACGATTTCGCTGGGTTGAAGGTTAGCTAGGTTTCGGTTGAGCCTACTCAAGTTCACACTGATCTTTTCCCTAGATTATCTATAATACCCTAAGAATTATCTCCTCCGAGGAATTGGAATCAGAACTAGAACAATGCAGCAGATTCAAGCAGGAATTCCCGGACCTCATTGCTGGCAAGTCCCGCGGTGTAAGTCAACAGACTCGGATTTACATGATAGTTCTATCTCCTAGGATTTGATCTCGTGGGCCACGAAGATGGGGCGGAGTGCAAACCACTTATCGATTACGCAGAGCCACTTCTGCGTTTTGCCGAGCAGCATCCGGATATCCCGTTCATCTTTCATGCCGGTGAAACTCTAGGTGATGGCACTGCAGCGGACATGAACTTGTATGATGCGATTCTTCTTGGAACAAAGCGTATCGGGCACGGGTTAGGTGCATTGTATGGCATTAAGCGCTCGCTAACTCATTGCATAGTTTCTCACTGGCTAAGCATCCCAAATTGATGCAAATTTGTCGAGAGAAGAAAATAGCAATCGAAGTCTGCCCTATATCGTGAGTGACTCGTGCGAATAGATACTTCCACTTAATCTCGATCTTTCAATAGAAATGAAGTGCTAGTAGGTTTTTCTGTATACTGCCTCGGAGCCTCATGTTGATTCAAAATAACAGCGTCTTACGTCATCGATGCCTATGCACCCCCTCCCGATAATCATGAACCAAGGCATTCCGGTGGTACTGTCTTCCGACGATCCCGCGATGTTTAATAGTATGGGATTGTCCTTTGATTTCTTCCAGGTGACCTCTTCCTGATTTGTCCCTTACTAGAACCAGACTCATCACTTACATACAGGTACTAGTAGCAAGTGAAGTCACAGGACTCCTTACTCTTGGCCAGATGGCCCGCGACAGCATTACGGTAAGCCATGACCTCGTCCTTGTCTCATACATTGTGTAATGTTCCCTGGGTAGTATTCTATGTTAGATGAACGGAGCAAGCGCACGGCTATGGATGCATGGGAACGACGGTGGGCCAAGTTTGTAGAGGAGGTTGCGGCGATGGGTCCGTGATTCGATGAAGCTTTGGCTCTCCGAAATACCTGTCAAAATTATGTAAATACTGAGTGCGGGCACCCCTTATGACGCTTCCATCACGAATGGAATCACACTATAACTCCTACTGGTCTCATGTAATCGCCAGCGGTCCAGGGGCTGCATGCCATATCCCTTGCCATTCCAGTCTGACTAGTTCCGGAGTGAGTGAAAAGGTTATCAACTTCCTTCCAGTCTTTGGTTCCATATAATGACTGTAATAACTGAGTTGATTTGAAACCTTGAAACCTACGAAACAGCGTGGTGAGGAATACAAAAGAATCACGTTAGATAACAGTATCTTCGCGCAAGTCCGGGACATGACTTCTGTTCACGACACGATGGATATCAGAACACTAGAGATACTGTAGTTATGAGTATCGTAGCACAGGCTCTTTGACGCTGCATACATTATAATACTTACAGAACACTTTCTCTAGGCATTTGTGTCATGTGGTTATGCCGACATACGACAGAAAATCAAAACACCACGATTGTATCATTGGCGAATCGGCACTATCCCAATGAGTGCACTAGCTGGGAAGGCATTGTCCGTTGACTACCTACCCACCCATGTGCCAGTGCGTGGTGTAAAACGGGTGACAGTAGAGGTCGAAGCCGTGACTCAACGAGATTGTTCTGGGACGACGTTTGACGCGCACCTCCACAGTCACGGTATCGATATCGAAATTGCAAATTGTTCAATGCTGTCACTGAGAATCGAGTATATGTTGATGCGCTCGATGGCAGCTGATAATTCAGACACGGCGGACAGAATGAGGTACGGGAGTACTTTTTCAACAATTCCAATTGGAGGTACCAAGGCGCTGGTCGACACGACAATATGTATAGGATACAGAGCCTCGGATGATTGTGGGATGAAGCAGGCCGAAGGTGATGAGTTAGCTCCTCAACACTACTTGAGAAAGTCCCTCGCATAGGCACTTTGGGTAAGTAATGCCTGGGATGAGCACGGGATCTCCATACTGCAGAATAATAATTAGGATTGCACATGATAAATACAATGTTGGGGTTGGAACTCACGCATGAAAGAGTGTCAACGGAGGCGTAAGGAGATGTTGCACAGGCCCGATGGGCTGGAGCTTCCTAGTGATTGAATCGTATTCGACACTACCACCTGGGAAGCACCAATCAACAGGCATAGGTCTGCGAGCGGCGCAGTATACAGGTAGGCGATTATAGACAGGCGCCGAGATTAGCAGGAGGATCGTGCTATTGAATATGAATATTGTAGAGAATTCGATACCGTTCGGATCCATCATTAGTAGGTCGATCTCCGTAGTCAATGAAATAGGTCATCTATATTTCTTGTAGTGGTGGGATGTGCGCGCCATAGAATGAGCACGGGTCATGATAAGGCTATGTTTTGGGAGCCAAGTCACGGTAAAACCGTTGACTGGCGTTCGTGTCAGTGCCAGCGTTATATAATGACACGTGACTCATGTGTGCGTCACGCCGTGTCATAATATGGTTATCTAAGCAAGCCGAGGTACGAGGCCGGCAAAGATTTGAGTCTACGCGCAAGTCAGCGAGGTGGCGCAGCGCTCCTTGCTCCTGCCCACATCGCAGCATTGCCTTATTCCGAGTTTTAGCTACTCGTTGCTACGTCCTTTTGCATCCTCTTCAGAAATAAAGAGTGATTCTTAAATGCCAAATCAAAACCCCAATGAAGCTGTAAGACCGGACTTCACTACCCAAGAGCATCAGGAAGCACGTCAGCAGCTCATCGAGGAAGGTCTCGACGCAGAACAAGCGGCTAGATCATTAGCAGCCCTCTGGACTTTAACTAACAACGGGACAAAGACCGATGGGCCATTGAACAGCAGCGCCTTCGCGAAGCTGATCAAAGGAAAGAAGACGAGGAAGAAGAACGCAGGCAACTACTCAAAGAAGAGCAGGAAGCCGCTCGCCTAGAAGAGAGAAAGAAAAACAAAAATAAATATGCGCCTCTAGTACGAGGAAAGGTACCTTCTGATCCCACTGTTATTCCCGCGCAATACGCCTTGAGGAAACTGAAAGCCGGGGATTACTGCGAGCTGCATTATTTCACCAACAAAGGCCTCGAGGACGCTAAGGCCTCCAACCTTCTAGCAGAGCCAGAAGCCCTGGTTATGCTACCATCCGTGGACGGGATGCATTCATGGGTCCCAGCCGCGGCAGTCAAGGACCCAAAAGCTGCTCCCGTCGTCAAAGACGAGAACCTGACCTGGGAAGACTTCAACGAAGCAGCCCCGCGTATGATCTCTCTAATGAAAATGCACGACTGGCCTGAAGATAGGGTCAACATGCACATTCAATTCTGGTGCGTGTTGCAATCACACCGCTGGCGTCACGCCCCAGACGTGCTCAAGCAAAGAGCTTTACTGCTCTACCAATCCCAGCAACGTCGACGCTGGCATATGACCATAGGCACGGCGCAAAGCTGGAGTCTGGAAGAGCTCAACCAGGACCTCATCCTGGAAGCACGCGAAGAGCTGTTCAACGAGAAGAGAGAGAAAGAGACCGCTTCAGCCATCTGTCAGTGTTTTCTCTCTTCACACCCAAAGGTTCAAATGCTCAATCATCTCCCTACCTACATCTTCCTTTTTTTTAAAAAAAAAAAAAACACCCACGGCGTTTTACAACATGTAATAACGAATCGTTGTCGGCCAATCACGCGCTGACACCGAAACTCACCGCACTTCCTACGCTGCCACACGCACGCTACGGAATCACTTGCCTGGGTTTCATCACGAAAACCTGTAACCATCGCGCATTGCCCCCCCCCCCCACGACGCAATCACAACTGTCACACCCCACACATCATACCAAATGATCACCACCGCGTTTATCCACAATGATGGACACTCGTCACACAGGGCAGGCAGCAACGGCCTTCATCGCCAGCAACCAGGACCTCCTGCGAGGGCAATCACAGCCGTTCGCGGCGTCCCAAAAGCGCCCGTACACCCCAGCCAAGGAAGCTAATCATAGCAACAAGAAGGTACGACCCTCTCGCCCCGCTGCAGCTGCAGGACCATTACCTTGCTGCGCAGTGTGCCTGGGAAGGAATGCTCACCGCACCGTTGACTGCACAGCAGCACAAACCTGGGACAAGAAATTCGAGACCTTCTCGGAACGCATCCGCAAAGGTCTCTGGACCAAGGACGGAAAGCAAATTTGCACGGCATGGCAGCGGGACGAAGGCTGCTCCACCCCTAAACACGACGCACGTCACGTATGTTCAGGGTGTGGGGCAGCCACTCATGGCGCCCAGAGATGCCCTAGAGCTCAGAAAGCAGACCCCACTGACACCGTACAAGGTTGATGCCTGGAAACGAGAACTCGAAAGAGCCGGCCTGATGGACCGATTTGCTAAGATACCAGAAGGACTCATTTTAGGTTTCAAAATAGACTTTCCTTCTATCAGAACTGTACAAGTTCCCCCAAATAGAGATTCAATTACCGAGTACGCTAGCGAGTTCGATGACATCATTCAGAAAGAATTGCGCAAAGGCAGGTACATAGGTCCTTTTTCAGCAAAAACTCTGGAAGACCTGATAGGACCATACCAAACATCTCCGCTATCAATCATCCCAAAGCCGGGTGGAACAGGAAAATTCCGAATCATACAGAATTTCTCCTACCCCCATGCTCCCAATGCGTCCTTCCCGAGCTCGTCAATAAATTCCGCCATAGAAACGAACAGATTCCCATCCACATGGGGAAAATTCTCAATCATTTACCAAATAATCACGAACCTTCCTCCAGGTTCCAAAGCGGCCACAAGAGATGTAGCGGAAGCCTATCGTACAGTGCCCCTGCATCCATCACAATGGCCAGCCGGCGTGATTCAAACCTCAGATGCTCAATTTTGCGTGGACACATGTCTAGCCTTCGGGGCAGCACCCTCGGCGGGAGTCTACGGACACGTTGCAGACGCAGGTGCCGAAATCTTCCGACACAACGGAATCGGTCCTCTGGACAAATGGGTAGATGATTACATCTTCTTCAGGGTCAGACTCGAATTTTTAGATCAATACAATGAATACAGGAAGAACTGGAATCAGACCTTTGCACTGGAAGGTATGCATCAAACAGGAGGACGCCTATGGTTTGGGCAAATGTGCACGGACACGGGAGAGCTCGAAGAATCAAGCGAGAACCGTTCTAAACCACTACAAAATCTTTCAGAGAGCTCTGCCAGGTCGGATCACGACAAGCTATTCGGATGCAGCTTAGAAGACATTGACCGCCTGTCAGAAGTATTAGGCATCATTTGGGAACCACTGAAAGACCAACCTTTTCAACCGTCTACAGTGCACCTAGGCTTCTTCTGGGACATTAAAAACAGGTCAGTAAGTCTGAATCAAGCAAAAGTCGACAAGTACCTCTTAGCAATACACAAATGGCGCAAACGACGCGCACACGTTCTCCAGGATGTCCAAGAGCTTTACGGAAAACTACTACACGCGTGCGAAGCAGTACCCCGAGGCAGAGCGTACCTGACAAACCTTGAAGTAATGCTCTCGTTATGCGGCAAAAAACCTTTTCTCCCGCACTGAGCAGGAGATAGAGTGGCCGAGGACCTTGATTGGTGGTCTGCCTTGCTTCAATCCGGAGGCGTCAATCGCCCCATCTATCCCACAGTCAAGCTAGAAGACCGATCAGCCTTTTCAGACGCGAGCTCAGGTATAGGGATAGGTATAATAGTGGGTAGTCGCTGGAGAGTGTGGAGATTGATACCGGGGTGGAAGACTCACAATGGCAAACGCGACATCGGATGGGCAGAAGCCGTGGCTTTCGAGCTGCTCGTATACACTATCGCCGCTATCCCTGACATTAGCAGCCGCGTCCTCCTACAGGGAGACAACACAGGCGTTGTCGAAGGGTGGTGGAAACAAAGACACAGAAACCAGGAAGTCAACAGAGTGTTCAGAAGAGTCAGCGAATTCACTCACTCTCTACCCGGCCCTTTCGATGTGGTCACGTCTTACGTCGCCAGTGCAGACAACCCAGCAGACGGTTTATCAAGAGGAATCTACGGACCGACAAAACTTCTTCTTCCCCCAGTCAAGCTTCCAGCCGAGCTTGATGCTTTCCTCATCGATGCCACCAAGCCGTTCTCCCCTACCGAGCTTAGACTCCTACGGAACGGGAGCTACTCCGCTCCTGCAGCAAAGCTCATCAATCGGGAGCTCGTTAGACAACAAGCAATGGCTAGAGCGAGAGCAGACAGAGAAGAGGAGGACAGCATCATCAGCAGAACCCTCAGTGAAGGATAGTAACACGACAAACACACGCTTTAGTGCCCCTTTGCCGAATACCATGCAGCCACCTCAGCCATCTAACCCCGTATGTTACAGAGCGAACCTGACTCCGCAGGTGTCCAATCTCCGGCCGCACTGCCTAGCGAGAGATAGATTGAGACTATGGAAACCAGCAGGCCCTAGCACGAGACAATCAGCAAATGACACGTCGAATCATGAAATGTCTGACTCACAACTAGAGCGCGTCCTTGATGTCATGGGATCAGCTTGGGCTCAATCCACGAAAGAGACGTATGGAGCAGGCTTACTAGTATTCCACATTTTTTGTGACACCAACAGTGTCGAAGAGAGCAAGCGCTGCCCCATTAGCCGCACCCTGCTTCTCGATTTCCTATGTAGCTGCGCAGGGACGTACTCGGGCTCGGCGCTGGCGAATTATTCAGCAGGACTGAGAGCATGGCACTTACTCCATGGAAGGGACTGGCTGATACCTCCCAGAGAGCTCAAAGCAGTCCTAGACGGAGCAGCCGCATCAGCACCAGCAGAAACCAAGAAGCCCAAACGCCATCCATACACACCTGCCTTCCTAGCAGCTATCCGCGACCATCTAAACCTCAACGAACCGCTGGATGCAGCTGTTTTTGCGTGTCTAACCACGACATTCTACTCCATAGCGAGGCTGGGAGAATTCACAGTCAGCGCAATCAAGGATTTCGACCCTAAAAAGCACATCACCAGAGCAGACATATCAGATGCAACCGACCGCAACAGTCTCATGGTGACCAAGCTCCACCTCCCCAGGACAAAGTGCTCCCCAATAGAAGGAGAGGACACATACTGGGCCGTGCAAGTTGGCCCAACGAACCCTAAAGAAGCCTTAGAAAATCACCTTCGCGTGAATGCAACAACGAACCCAAAACAAACGCACCTTTTCGCGTGGAAACACGCGAGAGGTATGCGTCCAATGTCGAAGAAACAGCTCCTAAAAAGGATCGCATCAGCAGCGGCGTCAGCAGGACTGCCAGACCTCAAAGGGCACGGCCTTCGCATTGGAGGCACGCTGGAATACTTGCTGCGGGGATTGCCGTTCGAGGTAGTGAAAACTATGGGAAGATGGTCCAGCGACGCATTTGAGAGCTATCTAAGAGAGCATGCAACAGTCCTCGCACCTTACATTCAAGCTTCACCCGCGCTAGAAACTTTCACGTGCCACACCATGCCTCCCATCAGGTAGATAGTAGTGAGTCCATCTCCTAAAAACACAAGGGCATCAAGCTTCGCTGCATGCGTCGTCGAACTCCTAAGAATTTGGGTACACAGCTCACCTTGCGCCACAGGTACGAACCCGTGTTTCGGACCGGAAAAGCCCTGCGGGCTTTCGCCCAAATACCCAACAAATAGCACCTCCCATCAACTACCGTTAGCTTTAGCTTTCCTGTAGCATCACGCGTTGTAAATCGTTAAGCACATCTCGACAACGCACAACACCAACCTCGTTGCCACGAGTCATCGAAGCGCATAGACATGACATCATGATTGCTAGTGTTGGAGCGATGTTCACACGCACTGTACAAGGCTGCGGCAGGTAAATGTCATCAATTTACCCTTGAGTAAGTGTGTACGACGCATGAATCGAGAAATGACATTTGTGCGCCAAAGCTCGTGGTGTGTTCGTATTAGTAGTAAGGCGTCAAAGAGGGCGCCAATATCCGATGTAGTGTGCATTAGGGTGTAAGCACTCCTAGTCTAGGGTTCAGGATACGAGTTGCTTGCATGCCGAGGATTCTCATGTGGCATCACAAACCCAAGATGTGAATTCGGGGCGAAGACCGAAAAAGTCAATCGTGAAGCGTCCTACTCTATATCTATCATTAATGTTATAATCGAATACAGTGCGTACATGCTGTAACCCCAAAACATACTATATGCAGAATCAACGCAAAGCTAGCGGAGCTGGGAGTCGTGAATAAAATGACTGCCACCCGCACAACGGTAACCTGATAATTGTTTGATCCACGGGTAGCCTTGCACGCAGACGCCCAGGTTTCTCAACTTCTGTTGTACCCTCTCTTCTTCACGTCTCTTCTTCTCTTGCTCCCGACGCATCTGAGAGAGTGCAGCAGCAATTCTCTCTCTTTCTGCCTTTTCCTGCGCCTCTCGAATTCGAGCTGCTTCCTGCTGGCGCCTGAGCTCTTCTTGCTCGGCTTGGTCCCGTGCCATCTTCTGAGCAAGAGCCCGAGCTGCTGCCTCTGCAACTCGTTGCCTTTGAGCGGCTCTACTCAATTCGGCATCGCGCCTCTTCATTTCCTCAATTGCTTTCCTTTTTGCCTCCTCCTCCGCTGCCTTATCTGCCTCCAACTGCCTCCAGATAGCATTAGTAACTCCTGAGTCACGCTGAACATTATTGGTAGACTGGGGCTGCGGGGTACCTTGAGCTGGTAACTGCGTTTTTTTTCCCTCGCTGATTTGGAGTCGGCGGGTTACTGCCTTTTGAAAGAATAGGAGGAGCAGTTTGGGAACCTGAAATAGAGAAAGGAGGCAGACTGTACGAGCTGGACGATGCAGGCGACGCCTGTTGAGAACCTCTGGGCTGCCTTGGGCGACGAGGATTCGTTTGTGGGGTGACTTTTGCAGCGGACGAGGGAGTTGATGACAAGGGCGGCGGAACTTTTGGACGTGGTGTACTAGATGATGTACTGGGGTGCGAAGGTGGCTTATTAGGTGGTTGGGATCTGCCAGGTGTGGAGGGCAGCCCTGATTTCGGAGGAGGCTTTGGCGGCGATTGGTTGGATGAAGAACTCTTCTGCGGAGGTGGCTTAGGTGGTTGAGGTCCCTTGGTTGCGGAAGAAGACCCTGATTGGGAAGGGGGCGGAGGAGGGGCAGAATTGCTGGATGATGCCATCGGCAGTTTACTTAGCGGGGGTGAAGTGGTTATACGCGGAATATTGAGTCGCTGGCGCTGCTGATTGAGTAGGTCCTTCATGATAGTTATCGCCTCGTCTGCAGTGAGTGATGGGGTACCCCCAGAAGTATTTGCCACAGCACTGAATGCGTGATGAACGAGTCTCTGGGCAATGGTCTTGACATCTCGGGCGTTTCCCCAGTTCGACAAGCGTGACATCCGGTCGATGATAATCTCCATCTCAGAGTAAGTGGAAGAAGTGGTGTCGGCTAGCTCAGACAAGACGATTTGCGTCTTCCGCAATTCCTTGTCGAGCACTTGAAGACACTTGGCTGCCGTCATGTTGGTCAGAGTGATTTCTTCGGAGAAACGACTGGCGAGACCGGGATTGATGCTCAAAAGAGCATTCATTTCTTTCTCATAGCCTGCAAGGACGATGACCATCTTGTTCATGAACTTCTCGTTGGTCATGAGCCCAACGATCTCGTCAATGGCTTCTTGCGCAAAGTGCCCGTTACTAAGCCGGTATGCTTCATCCACGAAAAGCACTTTGCCTAAGGCCTTCTCGAAAAGTTTCTTTGTCTTTGGGCCGGTGTGACCCACGTATTGCCCTACGAGGTCGGAGGCGGAACACTCGATAAGGTCAGACGAAGAGAGAAATCCCATGTCATAATACACTTGACCGAACTTCCTCGCTATGGTTGTTTTTCCGGTACCTAGGAATAAGCAAGGCATCAACATTCTGCTCCAAATGAGAAATTGTTACTGACCTGGGGGTCCTTTGAAAATGAAACTCGTTGGAATTTGTTTGCGCATATCCACACCAGTGGCCTTCATCGCACGAGCAATTTTCTGGTAGTCGCCAAGCTTTGTCACGATGTCGTCACAACCAACAAGATCTTCGAAGAGTTTCGTCAAATTAGCTGCAGCATTGCGATCGCGATCCCAGTCTGGATCAAAATCTTGAGGCTCGAATATCACATCAGAACGTTGATTGGGAGGGATTGATGCTTGACGCTTCTGATAGCGGGATTTTGCCAAACCGAGCATGTTCTCCACCTCACCGGCATTGCCGAAGTTAGGACGGTTCTTGGCTCTGTTCAGAAGATCACTGGCAACCTGTTTCGCCGAGTCAGTGGCCCCAAGGTCCTGATCCTTCAGCTTGAAGTCCAAGATATCCCGAAGTTGGGACTCGGTGAAGTCCTCGAAAGTGAATGCGTTTTCAATGGCAAACCTACGAGCGAGCCCGGGGTTCACGTTCTGAGTAGACACATTAGGTTTCACGCTCGATAATTTAAGTGAACATTTGAACGTACCTGGAACATCTCTTCCATCTGTTCCTTGTATCCCAATAACAAGACACAGCGATCTTCTCCAGGTACACTTTGAATCTCCGCGACCAAGGTGTCAATTACAGTCATTTTGAATCGGTCTTGGTGCCCAGAGTCCTTGCTATACAGCATGTAAGCCTGTCAGATAAGGTCAATATTACCACCGGCTAGCAAATCTAGGGTTGCATACCTCATCTATAACCAAAACTTTACCAACAGTACTGTCCAAAATAGCTTTGGTGTTCTTCTCTGTATGACCAAGGTACGCGCCCACAAAATCAGATGGATTCTTGACAACGACTGATGGAATGTCGTCAGTCAACGGGTAGTCAACAACACAAGTATTGATTATCACCTTCAGCGTTGCTCAAGAGCCCTAATTCTGCGAGTATTTGTCCATAGAGCTTCGCAACTGTCGTTTTGCCGGTTCCCGGTGAGCCAAGAAAGACGCGGTTCAAAGACATCGCAAGAGGCTCTTTCTCTTGAAGCTCTCGGTGATAGTTCGTGTCGACGATGTCAAAGAAATTACGGACAGAGTCTTTCACAGAATCGAGACCTATCATTTTCTGTAGCTTCTCCCAGGGAGCGCACTGTGGAAGGACCTGGGATGGGTCAGGACCAATGAAGTCCTCTTTGGTGATCAGAAAATCATCAGTGATCCACCCCCATTGGCGTTGCTTCTTAAGTCGTTCGGCTAGTCTCTGAGCAACCTTCGCAAACATGTTTTGTAGTGCCCGAGCGTTTCCGAACCCCTCGCGACCGCGTCCACGTCCAAGTCGACGCACTGCAATTCGAGCATATAAGCCCCTGATGCCATCCTCCACCCTCATCTGACCCGAATATCGTTTCTCTACGAGCGCCTCCAGCATCGTCAGAAGCTCCGGATCAGTGTAGTCCGCAAACTTGAGAGTGTACGGAACACGACTGGGAAGGCCAGGGTTGTGCTCGAAGAACTTTTCCATCTGCTTGCTGTATCCCGCAAGAATGAAGACTAGAGTACCCACTCGATTCTCCATCTCAGCAAGGAGAAAGTCCAGCACCTGACCTCCTGTGTGCTGGTGTTCACTAACGAGCTGGTATGCTTCATCGATGAAGATAGCGCCTCCTCCAACTTTCATGGCGTCTTCGATGAGCTTTTTTGCTCCACCCACCCCTTCATGCGCCAAGCTTGAACCGGTCGTTTCAATGAACGCATCGCCTGGGAGAACCTGGACTGATTCGAGGAATTGCGCATACAATCTGGCAACCGTGGTTTTTCCTGAAGGAATGTGAGCAACCCATTCACTAAAAATCCCGACAAGTACTTACCAGTTCCTGGATTACCGAGCAAAACCAGATTGAGACGCTCCTTGTTCAGAGGGACACTTTGCCGTTTCATCAAGTCAATATGGGCCTTGATACGGAGCACTTGGGCTTTCACATCCTCAAGCCCTGTCAACTCCATGATACCGTCAATGGCACTGTTTTTTTCACCATTGACTTGCTTCTGATGCAACCAATCCTGGTGGGCAGCCGATGTAGGTGTTACGTTCATCGGTGATGCCGAGGAAGGTCCAGGTTGTTGAGGCTTTGATTGATTAGAATTCGAAGGAGTCTGGGTAGCCGAAGGTTTCGTTTTTGGCTGAGGTTTTGGCGGTGGCGATGGAGGAGTAGGGTTTGATGGAGGTACGTTTGATTGTGTGTTGGATGGGGGTGTTGGAGGTATGGGATTTGTCATACTGGACAACGAAGCAGAACGGGCAGCGTCAGCATGCGCCTGCGCATTTGCAGCTGCCTTCTGTGCATTGGCTCTGGCTGCCTCGATATCCTTGGCTTTCTGTTTCAAGACATTCGCTCGCTGCTGCGCAACCTGGGCATCAGCAATCGCCTCCAATTCTGCCTTCAACTTAGCATCCAGCTCAGCCATGCGTAAATCGTGCTCCAGCTGCTCCTGTTGGCGTTGTATCTCACGTTGCAGTTCCTCTTCTTCCAGTTTCTGCTTCAGTTCGAGTTCGCGTTTTCGCTTCTCCTCTGCGCGTTCGGCTTCCTTGACACAGACTGGACAAGGGTCTGGCTTTGGCTGATGGCATTTCCACTTCAGTTTGTGATTGACAGGACACGTGCCCGAGTACGGGTGTTGACATGGCATTTGTGAATGGTCCGAGATCTGATGACACTTTAGTGGGCAAGGATGCAAGCCGCAGTTCAACATGATGTCACTAGAGATAATGTGAGTAAGAGCATTCCCAATTCCCAAATTCTTACCATATCTCTGCGCATCCACCGTCAGGACAAAGAGTATCAAATTCCGACGCAGATTTGATGAGGACTGTTCGATTTGGATGTCGTTCGCATTTGATTGGGAAACCTTCGTACATGTAGTCGCCTTGTTTGACAATCTCGAAAAATTTCCCCCATAGCTCCTTACCCTTCCGAGCATTTATAAATGTCTGTGAGTTCCCGATCAGAACGAGTCCATCTCGAGCCCGGGAGATAAGCACGTTCAGACGTTCGGGGGAGTTCATGAAACCGATGTCGTTAGATTTATTGGACCTTGTCAGACTGGCGATGACGATATCACTCTCTTCGCCCTGATAATTATCTATTCAAACAATGTTAGATGCGCACTGGGTCCAGTAGCAGATACATACCTATCGTAGCAAGCCTGATGCGCTTTTTGGACGTCTTGTCGTCTGGGGACATGAGTCCAGCGCGGATGAGATCATGCGAATCAAGATCATTGAGTACGGGATCATTGTCCCTCTTCAGGACATCTCGAAGCTTTGATAGCTGCCCAAGGTATGGTGTGAGAACGACTAGCTTCTCCGTCCCATAGCCTTGCTGAGCGAGGTAGCGTACGATTTTCCAAACCATTTCTGCTTCATAGGTGTTCTGTTTCGACCCAGATGAAGCCTCATCGCCTTTGTCTGAAATGCGAGACTCGTCATCCTCGGGATGAGTGTGGTCGATGAAGATGATGTCATTCTGAATACCGCGAATATGGTCGCGGCCCTGGGTCTTGGGAGCATCCGTGAGGTCGGGGTATGTAATTTTCCTGATAAACGCTGAAATCTCCGGACGCATGCGATGTTGGGCTGTCAGAGTTTCGTGAGGAAAGCCCTTGAGAACCAGACGCTCGAATAGTGATCTGTTGAGTTCAAACCCATCACCCTTTTCAACAGTCAGCTTGTAGTTGTTGACTTTCGGGCGCAATTGCCTGTGAGGAGTCAGCTTCAGTGAGATGTACTGAAAATCGGCATTGGCTCGCGTACTTGTGATCACCAATGAGAATCATTTGGCTCGTATTCTGACCCATCGCGGTGAGGACATGACTTTCTAGAATTTCACCAGCCTCCTCGACGAGAACGACATCAGGATTTGCCGCACGAATTTCCTGTGCAAACATAGCTGCTCCAGTCGTCGTGCATCCAATGATTCTCTTCCCCATGAGGGTTGCCACCCTGGCTTCCCCAAATTTGCGTGTCAGTTGATCTTGACATTCGTTGTAGTTTGAACCAAGTGTGCAAATCTCCTCGAGGATTGATTTGCGTATCTCCAACTTCCATCCCTCCATCATGTTCTGGCGAGCGTCCGGAGGCATGTTCCAAATATTTTGCGCCTCACGTACATTGAGCTCGGCTTTGAACTGCCCAGCGTCAAATCCTCTGGCCCATCGAAAGATGAGTTCCTCAGCATCAACAGGTTTGCCGTCCTTGCCAACACGAGTCATTCCTGAATCGTCGAATTCAGGTACGTGGAATGCGTCAAAGTAGGTCGGCTCTTGGAATTCGATGTACGTGAGGATGTCCGTGAAGCCAATCTTCGAAGCTATGAACCTGCCCATGGCGGTCTCTAGGGCTTTGCAATGAAACGTCGATGAACTCTTCAAGTTGTCGACGATAGTCCGATCAGCTCTGGATCGTATGAAGCGCTCTTTCTTCTGGCCCGCAATCCCAAGATGGGCGACCTGCGCATTTGCTCTACTGCCGAGGCGGACCATGCTAATGTCTGGAATGCCGATCTTCATGAGATCTTCCAGGAATTGATCTAGGGCATGGTTCGTATAGCAGACTACGAGGATTTTTTGCTCAGTGTGATCATGAATGGCCTTTGCAAGCAGCGCGCCAATGAACGACTTTCCAGTCCCTTTGGGGTGTCAACAAATGGCTATGAATATGCGGTTAATAAACGCACCTGGAGGGCCTTGGATGAGGGAAAGGTTCTGCGTAAGTCCTGCCAATAGCGATGCCGCCTGCGACTTATCAAGGACAATACTAGATGAAAGCCCTAGGAGCGGCTTCAAATCCACAGACGGATTCATAGCAAGCGGACGTGTAACCTGAGCCGCGGTCACCGCAGCGCTGCCGATGGTGTTCCCTTCCTTCCAGAACAAGAGCTCCTCCGACAGTGGGATGACCTGCGTCTTCTGCAGGGCCTTCAAGACCGGCTCGAATGCAAAGAGGGCGGTGTCAATCTGAACGAGTCGAATGGCATTGGATGACTGTAACTGAAGGAGAGTCTTTGAGATGCTAGCCTCCCCTTCCAGCTGAAGTACTATAATAGGAGGTTTCTGCGCAAGCAGTGCCTCGACGCGGTGAACGCTTGCGAGACTGATGATTTGATTTCCCGAAAGTATGCATACGAGGGACTGGTTTTTGAGAATTCTAGCACCCGCAGGATCTTTTTCGAGATAAGTCTTGCGCTGCTTGTCAGGGACATTCTTCATCGACTTGAAATCGTCTTGACATTTGAGCTTGACGCCCCATCGAGTTTTTCTATCATCTGTACCACTGTAAACGCCGTCGAGTGTGACGCCATCGATGATGAGCCCACGGTAACGCCCTTTCTTCTTCCCGATGGCAGTCTGAAGCTCTTCCCTTATCTCATATAACATGTCTTCACGCAGCAAGCGGAAGGTATTATCCAGGTAGTCAGCTGTACGAGTGGCCTCGCCATCAGGATCCTCCAATACGCTGCCCGGGCGAATGAAAGGAGGCTGCTGGCAGAGGATCTCGTCTGCAGTTGGAAGAATGGATATCTCCCTGAAATCATTGAAATCATTATCATGGCGACCACCAGGTCCACCGACTGCAGCAACAGGTGTACCAGACTTGAATGTGGAAAGAATGTGTTGGATACGGTAGCCATTGTCTTTGACAATCAATTGCGATGAATTAAGAAGCCTCGTCAGGATACTAGGCTTTTTCGCAAGGTCGCGGTAAGATGAGGTATTCCCAGTAGTCAGGCACAGGAGGCGGAGGAGGAGTGCCGAGAATGCTTCCTGGGCTTGCTCACTGAGCTCACCCTGATCGAATGCTTGGCTGAAGGCAGTCCAAAAAATGGGAGGTTCAACTATGGCGGTGAGTAAGTGATCCAAGACGTCACCGAGGTCTGTTGCTCGGAATAGGTATAACAGAAGTGTGGTTGCAGTTCCATTGAGAAACTGGATGTTAGTATTGTGACGCATGGCAGCCTGAACTGCGCTCGAGCCATGGGAGCTTTCAACGATTTTGTTTATGCAGGCTGCAGGGTCTTGCTGTGCACAAATCGCTTCCAAAAAGTGAGCATAACTCCGTGCATCCGCAGTAACTCTGCCTCTGAGAATGTCATTGAAACGTTTCTCAAGCTGAGCTGTTCGATTCATGAGAGGTAAATCGGTAGTGATATGACTCGTTGTAGGTTGTGGGTAGTTGAGTGTTGAGAGAAAAACTGCGGGCGGTCGTACGTGGGCACTAGGGCTATTTCGGCAGCGTGATACTATTACTAGTAATAATAAGTATGTTAAACGCCGCGAGGCAACTGGCACACGAGGTCCAGGATCTGCGTACCATTAGCAATTGGGCGAAAGTCTGTATGCTGTTCGCAAATGATGGATGTAAAATGCAAATCGTAAGGCTAGAACAGAAAATGTGGTTAATTACGAGCTCCGAATGCTCAGCTGGGCTTACAGTATATAATACACACCATCAGCCCAAGATGGCTCGCCGTGACTCCGAGTCGGACCATCCGTCGGTGAACGAAAACTCGACCTGTGACAATCATTAGAACGCTATACTATGATATGTTTAGTACCTATCATCATGCAAAGGAACAGCGAGTGACATTCCGAGTCTGCAGATAAAGAGCTGATGGAAGATTGAACTTCATTAACGCCAACGATGGTCTCGTCGAACGTAGCGGTCGCACTTGCTCAGCCATTGTCACTGGCCAGTGAGTTGTCTAGTTCTTGTGAATGTGTATAATTGACATCAATCATGTGCACGAAATGCATGATCATCGATATCATTCGCGATCTTATCTTTTGAAATACAGAAAAATCAATAATAATCCAATTCCTCGGTTTCACTAATACTATCGATTCGATAGATCATGCCGCCTCATATATTTTGTTGGTTCAAGAAGATCACTCTGGTTCATTCGCATTGGCTACAAAACCATACCCTGTCATGCCGTACTATCTCGGACCTTTGCGTATGTGCAGCTCCGCCTTGAAGTTTACTGAATACTATTTTTGACGTTTTTCGAGACCCATGACCTGATGGACGCTTAATGATCTTATAGTTATAATCGCAGGCTGCAGACATGATTCCCAGCACTGACTCTTACACCACTGGCTACCATGTCTAAAGGTGTCGCTCTAATCACTGGCGCTGGTCAAGGCATTGGCCGTTCCATTTCTCTTAGGCTGGCTGCCGATGGCTTTGACATCGGACTCAGTGATATTCCTACCAACAAGTCGAACCTCGAGGAGGTCGCGCAGGAGATAACGAAGACTTATGCAGGACGAAGGGCCTGCGTACTTCTTGCAAATGTCACAATCGAGGACGACGTTCGTAAGATGGTGGACGGCGTCGTGAGCGAGCTTGGTGGTCTGGATGTCGTGAGTATAGATATCCGAGCATTGATTTATTCTTATAATTGATGCCACTTTGAGATGGTCGCAAATGCCGGTATCCTTTCAGCTGCACCATTGGTAGAAAGTAAGAAATGTGGCTTTGCGAATCGTATCTGCAAACATTATGCTGATTTCGTTTGACTAGCTACATTGGCAGACTGGGAAAAGATCTTTGCTGTCAATGTCACGGGCGTATTTTTAAGCTACAAATACACCGCTCAAAAGATGATTGCCTTGAACGAGACCCACAAACGAGGTCGCCGCATTATCGGCGCCAGCTCCATAGTAGGGAGAAGAGGTGCGTATGTCCATCCGTAGGTTCTAACGCTCTATATATATCTGGCACAGGTGAAGAATACCTTAGCGCGTATTCTGCTTCCAAGTTTGCAGTCCGAGGGATTACACAGTCTGCTGGTATGGTGTCCGTCTACATTGCATTCCAACAATTCTGATCAGTAATTATATGTCAGCCATCGAACTTGGACGCCACGGTATCACTGTGAATGCCTATGCTCCAGGACCAATATTGACGGCTATGAGTAAGTAAAGCCATAAATAAGATACATTATGATGCAAGCTCAGCGTTAAAGTCAACGGACTGAATGAGGCAACCTTGAAACTGACGGGATCATCTGACCCTAATGTCTATAAGGAAAAGGTAAGACAAGACAGCCGGGCCGTTCTAACGAATTCGTTCAAACATTTCTCCGTAGTCTAAGAAGAATACGTGTGTCGGGTATCTGGGGGTTCCAGACGACATTGCGGGACTGGTATCTTACATCGCCTCCCCAGAATCTCATTTTATCACAGGTAAGCATTGTGGAACCTTTTTCGCTGTCTGTCCTCATGTGACATAACCAACAGGACAAAGTGTAAGTACTACTTTGAGAGCCCGTGTACGAAGACTCACGACTCTGCAGATCACGATCGACGGTGGAATGCGCTTTGATTAAATCTTGCTAGTTCGTATGGGGTCGTCTAAAACCGAAGCCTGCATTTGTATCATCTCTTGTACAATAGCGTATAGTAGGCATGCTCTTGACTAATGCTCATGAACATGCCATCCATACCACCGTGTAGGCTTCAACTGCGTTGATACTAAGCCTTTATTGGGGTAGCGCTTTAAGTCCATATCACATCCTCCCTCAAGTGTAGCATCTATCAAGGGGGTGGGGCTTCACGAAATGCTGTCTAGAATATACTGCGATATCTACTTACAGTTGGTTCGTAACACTGTCAAATCCATGACACTACGATATCTATCTATGGACGGTGTAGGTATGTACAATTGTAAGTCGATCAGTCCAAAATAGCTGTAGCCTACGTATAGAAGTGATTTCATCAAGTAAAAGTCTGTCCTTCGCTTATTCAGCTAATTTTGATATGCGATTCAAGTCCGTCGAGACCGTAAGTCCCAAGTTTCAACATTGTCTATCTGGCACTCAGACACAGAGGGAAATTCCTGAAGGAGTAAGTATTCAGCGGAGGCATAACGGACTTGCAATAGCAGACATACCAACACAATGCAGCTACAAGCCACATGCTGACGCATCCACTTGGGTCGCCGTAACATCCACTCTTCCCAGCTCAACGGCCAAACCACCAGTCAACTTGTTCATCGCCGCTTCTGAAATGGTAAAGCCGGCTGTGGACCTGTCAACCGCGAGGATAGAAACGTTATTGTTTCCGTATACGACATTATAGCAAGTCCCGCATGCAGCGGAATCCCAGCCCGTCACAGTGTAGACACCGCCGACGTTAGGGAATGGGGGAAGTGAGCCGAGGGTCGTGTATCCCTTTGTCTCGAGCCCGTTAGGGCCATCTGAACAAGCGACGCTGGAAAGAGAGAGTTCGCCGTTATCGTACGTGGTGTCATATGAAAGGGTTTCTGTCGTCTGCGCCAAAGAGGAAAGAACAAAGACAGAGATGGAGAAGAGGACGGATGAAAATTTCATGATGCAAAGCACTTTGCTTGTGAGGTATATGAAGTATTATAGTATAGCTGAGGAACGAATGAGCTTAATGTTGGGGCCCGAGGTGCAGTTTGCTTTTCAAGAGTCGCCTCCTTTTATGCGCTGATGTTTCGACTTCCGGTTCAACGGGCACATGTGTTTGTATGGTGTTTCGAGAGAATCGTCGCACTCGGAAAGTCATAACCGCATCATTTAGGTCATTAATTTGCGTTGGGAAGAGCAATGGTCAATGCGGGGATCAAATATACGCGAGAGCATAAAGGAAGATTGAGCTTCGGGGATTGATAATAATCTTCCGATCGGCATGGGAACCAGTCTCTTTGGCCTGCCAGTCCTAGAACGTGTCTTATGGTTTAGCGGAAATGATGGAATCAGTAATGCCACGTTCACTGGCTGAGGAAACACGATGCAGAAAAAAAAAACACGGTTTAACCGGCAGTGGCGTGTGGCGCGAAAAGGCGAAAACTATGGAATTAGTGTCGATGAGACAGGTAAAAGGAGCAAGCCTATCAGGTAAACCCACACAGACCTGGCGAGCTGGCAGAAGCCTAAGTAGCGATCAGAGAGAGCAAGGTCTAGTGGCCAAATATATACAAGCATCCGTTGACCTTCAAGTTTACAGCCCTCCGGACACCTGGACCCGACAAATCATATGCCATGAGGGAATCCGCACACGCAGGGGACTAATCCACTATATTTTTTGCGGGTAAATCAGCAGCCCTATGTCCTATACGGAAGACACATTTTGGAGGGCGAGTTCGAGAAGACCAACCCAAGACCCTGCGCACGCTTGGCATGAGTTGGCGCCTCTCATCATGAATCTTGTTGATGAGTTCTGTCTAACAATGTCCGAATGCTCCCTTCTATCCAATATTAAGCCTGATGGCTTGGCTATTTCGTAGCGGTATCTGTAGGGCTGCATGTATAGAGAAGCAATGGAGTAAGGGGTGAGTCGGACGTTGTCGTGGCGATGGTAGCCTCCCCTAGACAAAGCTAATACCGGTGTTTAACTTCCTTCTAATGTGTCGGAAGGTTTGAATAGGGATGATGCATACGAAGATACAGGTACTCACAGCGGATCATGTACAGATGAACGTTCAATATGAAATATGACCCTCGTGATCTGAGCTCAGTGGCCGACGAAGTGACGAGCGTCCCAATTTGATGGCACAAATGGCAGGTAGCTAGAGAATGAGTGTGTTGCAGTGTTTGACATCATGAAGCAAAAGGTGGTGGCCAGTGCAAAATGAGATCTATCAAAAGTAAACGCGTCCAGGTGCTGTTACAAATGAACGATGAAGATATACGAAAGAGGATGATGAAGAAAGACTGACAGTGGCATGGAAGGTACTTGAGACATATGATGCCTCCTAATTGCTGGACATTCTTGCACGCGTATGTGCGTCGATGTCCCAACGTTGTAGAATGCAGCGTGTATTCTATAAGCGTGATTCGATGTCTTGGTCCAACTTATCTCCAATGGAATAAAAATTATTTCCCACCAAGTTAGCGCCTAGAGGCTATGTAAACACCAAACGACTAGCATGCTCGGCTGCATCGTGGAGACCGTTTTACAGCAACAACATGGATATCATAACTATGCCCACATTTACTGTCCCGGTCGACCGGTCGGATTTCAATCTCAATACATCTAACGTCGTTGGATTCTTCGGTGGTGATGAAGCGATCGCAGCGATGACTACAGTTCATCTCTATCGCGGGAGGCGCTGGCTAGGCTGGTATAACTCACCAGGGAGTTATACCGTCGCCAAAAAGTTCGGGCAGCTCGCGAAGTCAAGATTCTGGGATGGTCTTTTCCCTGGCCCAAATCTCACACCCGCTGAGGTATTTGGGCTAGATGGAAAACCTGGCCCTCGTTATTGGGGTGTTTTCTCGGGCACAGAAATGACCACCGGTCACCTGGCGTACCTCATGGTAGAGAAGACAAAAGAAGTTCATGCAGAAGCGGAAGTAGAAGGGAGGGAGACTACACCTCTGTCCGTTACCATCGTTGATGTCGGAAATGGGGTGGTGAAGCACTTGGACCGGGCGCCTATGATGAGTATCCATCATGCTCTCTTGGCCGCTATTCCCATTACAATCAGTTTTGCGACGAGCGCGGTTTCTGCTGCTTCAGGAGATTGGCTAGCATCTGCCCTCATCATGTTAGGAATCATTTCAAGTGGCGTTTCTTGCCTTGTTATGGGCTCTGCTCAACTCGAATTTGCTTCCGTTAAGGAAGCCGCTCCGCACGTGCCGCCTGCAGACGGGTTGCTTCTCATGCGAAACGATGTAGTCATCCTCAGAGGTGAAGAGAGAGACATCGATCCGATAACCAAAGGGAAATTTGACCTGAAAATGGGTGGCGGCCCAGAGTTTAAACGAATTGGACTCTGCTCGCTTCTCCTCCTCGCGCAGTTCCTTCTCCAGCTTCTTCTCATCCCCCAGGCAACGACGTTCGGGCAGATCATGTTCCTCTCATCAGTTGCAGCCTCATGGGCATACAATTCATTTCTCGCGTCACTGGAGCAAGAGAAAATACAAATCAATATCCTGTTGAAAGCGCTTCGTAATCCACCAATGTTGAAAATTGCGCTCAAAAACAGAGCTGCTCAGGCAGTTTTTGCATGTTTGGTTCTCAGCGATGACGCCCGGAGGCCTCCGAATTCTGATTTCAAGCCAAAAGAGGTGTTACAATGCTTCATCCCAAATGAAACAAGAGTATGGAATACATGGAGAGACAAAGTAGTGGAGGAACTGGGCAAACACGAGGAAGAAAAGTCGTTCGACATTAGCTCTAGTGATCTACCCGCGGGGTTTAGAGATCATGAGAAGCAGCTCCTGAGCTCGTTGCTCCGAGATGCCCGCAGTGCGTATGAAGGTTACCGGAATCACATACACAAGATCAGATCCGTCCCTTCTACATCGTTAAACGAGAAAAAACCATCTTGACCGGATTTATATTCAAGGTTGTATAGGTTGTATTTGATACTAGTTGTAACATAACATGTATTCATAAGAGCACTAAGTACGCATATGTGAAGGTGGCCCATTATAGCACATACACCTCAACTGAAATGACTCGGAGCCCCTCAACTTCTGAAGCTATGCATCAGGCATGTTCTAACTTATACCACCATCTCCCCCATTGCCTCCACCACACCTGACCCGATTTCACTCTTCTCCTGCGAGACCGTGGTCGACGCGCTTGCACTACGGGCCCTGGAAGTGAGAAAATCGACAGCAAGTGTAGACCCAGTTGGGATCATCGGTAGCACCTGCAATGTCTTCTCGGCATCTGGTACGAAATCGGGATCGATAACTTTGGGTGTAGCGCGCCCGCGTCGAAAATGGTACTTAGGACGAGTAAGAGTAACATTGGCATCGGATTGAGCACGCTTGAGCTTGGAAACCTGCGCAGACGTTGTAAGGCTCATCCTTTGGGAGTGCGAACGGAGCATGCGAGTAGGTTGTGCTTTGGGTGAAGATGCAAAGGGGAGGCGAATTACAACTTCGCGCGGGTGGGAGTTGTTTCTGGAGAGACGAGCGCTGCGTCGACGCTGTACATTTCCTTGAGTGCTGGTCAGAGAGTTAGCGACCTCATTGCTGTCTGACGCAAGCAGAGGGGAGGCTGAGACGTCAAGACTCTCGACGAGGCGTGAGCCCGACTTGGTAGGTACACAACCAGGTGGGGTATTGGCATTGTCCGGTGATGCACGTCTTCGCTTTCTCAAAGGTTCCTCTTGTTCTTGTTCCTCCCTGAGCATTTCCAAGCGCTGGCGACGCATGACAAGTGGACTGGAAGGCATAACGATAGTTCGTTCGTCCGTTACACTCGGGTCGATATCCACATCCCAGGGTGTGTCATCCAACGTCGCACTCATGATCTTCGTCCGTATCGCCCTAGGTGCACCTGGAACGGGTTGAACTGATTCTTGTGTTGTCTCTGTGCGGATCCCAGTTAGGACCTCTATCGCTCTCCGAATATCTGCATCTTCTACATCATCACCGCATGCAATTTGCAGTGCCTTTGGCAGACGTTCATTGATGCTCTCAGCAGCCTGTACAAGTTGAGGGCGAGGCATGGTAACAAGGTCCTCATGGCAGCAGAATGGTGCACGTTGGAAGGATGTAATAATGATACTGTCGGTGGATAGAGATGTGGTCTGTAGGGCGACCGCGGGAGGAGGAGTGTAATAAAGGGGGCGACTGATTGGCGGTCTTACGGTGTCCATGGAGTGTGAGCGTGGTCGGGCATGTTTGTTGACTTGAAGCGGATAACGCAAGAGAGAAGTTACACGCCGAATGGGTGTCTGCATAGACGAAGACCTATCGGTGATACGCATGGTAATCACAGAAAAGAGGAAGTTTGTGGAACGTTGTCAAGAGCAGCCATGAAATATAACAACTGGCTCAGTGGAGGCTGACTGCGAAGCATCAGGCTTACGCACGGAGTGGTCAGCCACTACTTGCATTTTATTGTGTCCTCCAAGTCATCGACAGGATATCGGTATATTCTAAACCTCAGTTTACGCGCATTACTGTTGGGAATTTAGAAAAATCGATGCGATCAATGCAGGGGCCTTCGATATCAAGAGATGGCTCACCCTCAGTTGGAACTTCGGTTGGACGATCTAGTGCAGTGGGCTTCTCGCTCGCCAAGCACTACTACTAATTTTGCTGGTTCTACAGATACCCTTCCATGTAATGAGAGCATCTGCAAAAAAAGTTGTCCTTCAGGGATATGGCAAATGTTGTAAGTTGTCAAAACTGTCCCTTTATTTAGCAGTAAGTTACACCAAAAGGCAGTGATCAACGTTCAGGCGCTTACCTGTCTCCCCATTCAGCAAACTCGCTACAAAGGTGAAAAGTCAGGTATGCGGAGGGGTTGCGCCAGAGCGTCCCTAATAACGCAAACTTGACTTCCAAAATTCAATGGCACGCCACATGTGGGTCACCTATGGTGCATTTCACTTATGCGCCACTACTTTTGTGCAAAATTTCTAGCGTCATGAGAAAAAGTCCCAGGAACTTTCTGTCTTGTAAAAATGCTTAGATTGATGGTAGGAATAAATTCTCAAGAGCGATTGTCCATCGGATGAAATCTGAGCGAGATAAAATTTTGGCCATGGCTCAAATTGGCGGTGGGGCCAAGATACCTGCAAAATTGGGTAAAACAAGTCAAAAAGTCCCAAAATTTTCTCATGCTTATATTAATGCAATACTGAATACTAAATTTCCGAGCAAATTTTTCGTGAGTGTGGACTTTGTCAGCTTCCTATAAACTTAAAAAACTTGTTAGACTAGTAAATTCAGCCCCTTTGTAACCATTCCACATTCTGGATACTTGAATTTAATCTGTACATCTCCTGTATTCCAACAAGACTGGAGTTGTGGACGAAAACTGAACAGTAACTCAGGTACACTTTCTATATTTGGACTGGGGTTAGGGTTGGGCTGGGTCGACCTTCAATTTGGCGGTTGCCCCAAAGTAGCGGCGCATAAGTGAACTGCACCATAGCTACCTCAAACATTATGTAACTAGGGGTTCGCGTTGCGAATTGAACTTCCGACCTTGCTCCGATATATTGCAGGCAATAATCAATTGGTCGCGGCGCTTTGGATCTCTGTGATTGCTACAGGTTTGAGTTTCTAGATTCTAGATCCAGGTTTATGTTTTCTACGAGTGTGTTTTATACTCGCATGATCACAGTTCATGTCAGGTGAGTCGTGATTGACAGATTATCTTCCATCCAACATGACCTTGCTCCGCAAGGTAAACTAGCTACATTTCATTCTCTTCTGACCCATGTGGCTGACGAGCTTTGACAACTTGAGGTTGTTTCTTAACCATTATTCCTGTGCGCCGCTCACAGAAACGACCGTGCAGTAGCCATTGACCAATAGTGAATATTAACTAATTTGCCACAATGTTGAATGATTATCCTTTCCTGCGATCACTACGACCCATTGACTCAATTTGACTATCACTAATAACATAGTGCGCCTTGCGTGCGTATTTCCAAGGTAATGAATTTCATCGTCATTATGAGAGATCCATGCTGGCTGCCCTCGGTATAAAACGTTTTCCGAGGACAGTTTCAGCGCTAGCAGGAATAAGCAAGTATAAAATGAACGCGGTTGAATCGGAAAGGTCTCAGAGACCAACGCCTCCGGATACAGTGAGTAGCCCTCTCGCACTACGCTATGCGCATCTCATTGAACCAACATATAACAGCTCTTCCAATCCTTTTAATAGCAACTTCAGACACATTGCACAGTCAAACTTTTGTCTGTGGTTTCCTTACGTGCATGGTCACATCATAGGCTGAAGCATGGTTATACCAGATACCATGAAGCTCGTTCAAACCAAACCTATTTTTTGTGACAGTCACAACGGTTTTGGGTCGATGAACCTAATTTTGTGACATAATATTATGTTGTGTTTTTTTCTGATATGTTTTTTCAATAAAATCTTCACTCGAATACTTAGTTTGTTCTGTTATTGTCATTTTGGATCTATCCCCTGTGTATAGAGTATATGCAGTCCTCTACTCATCTCATATATACAAACTTACTGCAAGTTGGTCACAATGTCCTCGAGCAATGAACATGTCACAAAGTCATTATGTAATGCAGTACAAAAATTCCCACGAACCTAAGGTTGAAATGATACAATAAAAGATTGAGTTCACATTTCTATGGTATTACTAGTACTAGTATATACTACTTACTACTAGTAGCTATTCAAACTTGGACTCCTTCAGCTTTCAAATGCAAAGTCCTGTGAGTCATGTCAAACTGTGAGTGATTGTAATAAATGTATACCTTGTGGTACTATTTGCTGTGACTCCTGGCAGAACTGTGAAATCTGTGATCAGCTGTTGTGGGAACATAAGTTGTGTGCCTTCTGTGGGGAAAGTTGTAGTTTGCTGATGTAGGCCTTTTCAACAATCCTAAACCTTCCAAATTTATTTAGTAGCTTGCACATATATTTAATTAATTCCATATAAAATTGTGAGATGAAATTCGGGAATACAAATGAGTAATCTATGGAGGTCGTGGCTATCTGATTCGAAAAGGTTGACTCGGAACTGTGGAGGTTAAGGTTTAGGATGTCGAGGTTTAGGTAGAAAATAAGAACATAACGAGGTTTGGATTCAGACTCTGGCTCAATTCACCATAGGCGCTGCTCGCCACTAGGGTTAGTTTCAACATCCGATTGCTTATCTCATACACCTAGGTTAGGCAGAGTTAGGCGTAGGCGAAGTTATGTAGGCGGCTACTTTGAGCCTCCCTAATAATGCCTTGCAGTTGGACTTGAGTCATGTCGCACACGGCACATCATGGCACAAGTGTCGGGAACAGTAGCGGATTACATTGCCTTTGTATCTGTCAGTCGTCCTTTACTTGTGTTACATAAACTTGGAGAACACCAAGGTGCGGAATACAATCAAAAAGCGAACAAAAACAGAAATGCGGTCATAACGCAAAAGAAAAATGCCAGTCGGTGTGAGGCAGATCAAGTCACGAGAGAGACTGGCTTATCACTAACCTCGAGCTTCGTTGGATTCTCTCAAGCTCATTCTTGAATCAAGCGCCTCTGGGCATGATAGCCATATAGTCAAACGCCTTGGGAGCATCGATGGCAATATCGTCCAAAAAATCTGCTATGAGCATGAATCCCTTCTCGAATACCTCGAGCGTACACTGTCTGCTGCTCATAGCCTGAGCGAAGAAATCGCCCACCAACCCCGCATCTGCCTCTTTGCTCTCGAGCGCGGACGCAACCAGCTTGTCCACAAGTCGGAGTGAGGCTGGTGACAGTAGAGGTTGAAGATGTGGCTCAACGAGATTGTTCTGGGACGACATCTGACGCGTGAAGTATTTACAGTCATGGTATTGATATCGAAATTGCAAAGCTGTTCAATGCCGTCGGAGTCGGGTGTATTTTGCATGTCTGATGGCAGCCAATTATCCCGATGCGGCGGATAAAATGAGGTGCGAGAGTTTCTTTTCAACAATTCCAATCGAAAGCGCCATTTGAGAGCAAAAATGATTAGTTAATCGTTGTAGCTACAGCACATCCAGCACGTCGGGGACAGATTGTAAGACATTGTCCCTTTCGGGCAGTTGAAAATTGGCCAGGAGGAGCACCAGCCTGAGCAGACTACGGATTCGTGAGGAGTTAATGCCCGCAGCACTCCAGTGGCACTGTAAACGACACTGGAAGCAGTAAGGATTGTGAGGTAAATGATTTGTTGGGCAAGCAACAGCGTGACAAACCTAAGGTCAAAATGATACAGTATTTCGGACTATGGATGAACTTCAGACAATGCAAAATTAGATTCAAACACTGAGATAACAACATGAGCATAAACATTGTATGAACTGTAAGGAAAACACATAGCACTAATAGTGCTAGTAGTACATGAGGCGAATATCATAATGTGACATATAGTAGTGCAAACTGTCCATGACAAACAGGTCAGTCAAGCTGGATAGTGAGAGTGTGGCCACTTGGACCTTCTGTTGTAGCAGATGATGAATTTTCTGCACTTGATAAGTATGATTGCTTTCTCTCACAAATCATAAACTTACCAGCACACTGATGATCACTTTCATGTTGTCTTGCAGATAAATGAGACCAGCCATGTTGTTTGAAGGCAAGTCTCATGCACCCCAGGCCCATGTCTGCATCATCTAGCATCTTCCCCATGACATCTACTCAAAATCTGAGCAAGCTCGATAATACTTCATTTTCCTGTAGTAAACACTCTGCAAGTGCCTTTTGTGCCCGAAATACTTCACACTTGGCTCATGCAAGGTCCATAACAAGTTTCACTTCAGAATTAGTTGGACTCTGTGTCAACTGATGAAATTTTAGGTACCTTCAAGAAATGAGAAACGTAGAATTGACTTTACCAAGGAACTAATAGCTTCAAGAAGCTCATAAAAGTCCATCCCATGTGTCCCTGGTCTTGCATCATCATGGTGCTGATGAAGAATGTCGTCACCTAGACCTGACACTTTTGTCAATAATGCATGCAGATTGATAGTCATTGTGTATTGGGAGATGGTTTTGGAAATGCCGGTATTAGTATCAGCCATATTACTGAAGTCTGTTTCTTACTAGGCTGACCCTCTTACTAGTATGTCTCATCATGATTCCAGCTGCCCCTCATGCAGCAAAATCTTCAAAGACCACACTTCTGTTGCTCATCATATGAGCCAGCCTCAGTCCAGATGCAACACGTGGTTAGAGGATATGATCAACTCTATTTCGCCCAGTGAAGATCATAACATGGACTCTGTGAATGATGAGGACTTCACTGGACTTCCTCATGATGTTTCTTATGACCCAGGACTTGGAGGCAAGGAAGGTTTTCATTATTTTGGTGGAGGAAAAGAGGACATCCCTGATGGAAATGAAGTGTATGCTGGTGAAGTAATTGACTACTTTCCAGAGCCTCCTCTGGCCTATGAGGATGGCTACACATTTCTGGGGCTGTTTGATGAAGATGAAAACAGCGTATATCGGAAAATGAACCTCTATTATCCATTTAGCAGTCAATGAGATTGGCAACTTACAGCATGGTTCTTACATTCAGGCCTAAGCATGGGGAAGATTGACTCTTTTCTATCGCTCAAAATGATCAGTTTGTCTACTTCACTTTCACTGCTAACAATTCACATCTTTTTAGATCAAGGATTTATCCTTGTCATTCCGCTCCGCCAGAGAACTATGTGGTCAAGCTGAGATGCTGCCCAGCGGTCCATGCTGGAAGTCTCAAGTCATTCATACATCACATCCTACAAAGTCACCAGTAATTCTGTACTGGTGTGACCCTATTGAATGTATTGCCAGCATCTTTAATCACCCACTATTTCACTGTCATATGGATCTCATGGCTCGCAAAATTTACTCTACTGCAGAGAGACTATGTTGTGTATACACTGGATGGATGTCAGGAAACGATGCATGGGATATGCAGGTGAGTAAATAGTTGAATATTGAGGTCTGGCACTCATGTATTCTTAAAGTCGGTGATACCCAAGGGTGCAACCCTCCTCAGCACCATTCTCTCCTCTGACAAGATGAACATCACTGCATTAATGGTGTAGGGACTCATATTTCTATGGGCGCATAATGGGCATATTCACGCAAGCAGTCCGTTTATCATTTGCATAATGACTTGCACTTCCATTGGTATATCATGCAACACATTCCTGTATAACATGCCATAGGCGCGATGCTTTCCTGTGCTCGCGCTTAGCATGCGTTCTCACGCATTTTCGTGTTTCATCGCACTTTTTCGTGTTCCATTGCACACTTTTGCATTTCATTGCCTATTATCCAGGAGCGCCTATCCATGTCCGACCACCTCATTGGTACGTCATATTCCTTGCCTCATGGTTGTAACAAGCATTGCAGTGTTATTACATGTTATTATGTACTAACAGCGCGTTTTCTTCCTATCCCTTCCATGTCCGACGCGATTTTGTCTAGTATATGGTTTGATGATTGCACTACCACTCTCCCCAATTACTCCCCTTTACTGTACTTCCCTCACTATTGGGTTTTACTTTGAAGTAGTAGTCACCATTAGGGTGCACTTTGTGTTACCTATGGTTATTGTTATCGGACTAGACTAGATTAATCAGACCTCGCTTTTCACTTGCTTTGCATTGTGCTTGCTTTGCATATCTGTCGATCCGTTATCTATCCACCCCTCTATATCACTCCTTACTCTCCGCATTCCATCCGCACTTTCCCATGACGACACGTGCTATAAGCGCACGCCTTCCCACGCTTCACTTACCTTAGCGTGACTTTCCCGCACTTCGCGTTCTCATCGCATTCTTCACATTTCTTTGCATTTCTTCATGTTCTCATCACGTTCTTTGCATTTCTTTGCATTTCTTTGCATTCCTTCACATTTGTTTCGTGTTTCTTCTCACACCTTTGCGCATCCTTCAGACTACAAGGGTCTCTCATATATCTGGTTCTGTGTGCAGTAGCAGTCCCCTTTAGGGTCGAACATGTCTGTCTCAGGCATAGCAGCCTAGGTGCAGCAAGACCCAACATTCTGCCTCACCAGCAGCATTGTTGATCTCACATCGAGAGAGTGATTGCGCGAGCAGCAGTCACTTAGTGCCTTCAATGGGGGATCATGTAGCTCATATGCTCCTAATTAGCCTCTCCAACATCCATATGAACGTATGCTTACAATTGTCAACCAACTCTTTTATTCTTGCTGCCCTGTTACCAGTCCCCAAGTTCATTCACAAGAAAAAGTGAAATTGGAGGATTGCCTTATACATCAATGCCACAATATCATTCTTGAGCCGCTCAAGCAATCCACTTGACATGGTGTCATGCTGTCTGATCCTATTGGATGCAGTCAGTATTGCTTCACTGCTCTTGTGAGCTATATCACCAACACCCCTGAGGCCATGATGCTGGCAGCCGTTGGTGGAAAAACATTGCTGGTGATGATGGCAATGTATAAGCAGTTTGTGGATGCATTCTGTCGTGAACCCTGGATGAAATCAATGATGATTGCACAGCTCGCTGTTGTGCACTCACATGCTGATCCTAATGATATTGAGGCATATTTCCATGAGGCACAGAAATTCCAACTGAATGGTGTCAACAAACTGTTCTGGTGGGACTATGCACTAGCAGACCCCTCCTGGTTTCTTACATTGGCATCACTCCATCATCTTCATAAAGAATTCTTCGACCATGATGCCCAATGGCTCATTTGCACTGTTGGAGATTCTGAAATAGACTTCTGATTCTCAGTGTTACAGCCCATCACCGGTTATTGACACTTTTACAGTGGCATCTCCAAACTAAAACAAGTCACTGGTTGCTGTGAACAAGAAATTCAACATTATATCATTGCTATCAGTGCAGATGCAGCACCTCCTCATGTCATCACTGCTGTATGTGTGCTCATGCAGTTCCGGTATCTCATACAGTCACCATGTATTGATGAGGAAGATCTTGGGTGCATCTCAGGTGCTCTAACTGAGTTCCACACAAACAAGGATGAAATCCTTGCTGCTGGGGTTCACCAGGGGAAGGGCAATAGACACATCGACAACTTTTATATCCCCGATGAAGGCCAGGAATGATGAGTGGATGGGGGCTAGACCTGATGTGGGCTCTACAGTGCTCCTCTGGATGCGAGATATAGCTCGTCCCAAGGGAATTGCTACTGAGAAAAGATTCCTCTATAAGAGAGGGGAGTCGTGGACTGGGCTTTGGTCTGGAGGCTCTTCAAGCGCTCTTGAGGGAAGGGGAAGTAGTGGTGTGCAGTCAGGCTAAGGGCGCGTGAAAATGTGCTGTAAGTCGCAAAGTGCGGGAAAAGCGCGAAAATATCGTGAAATGCATTACTCTTTGAAAACATGAAAGTGGGGCTCTCTAACTCAAGGGTAGATACTGAAGGAGAAATAGATGTGATTCTTGAGAATATCCTCAGGCTCTTGCAGAATGCAACGATGGAATAGGAAGTTAATGGATTTTTGATGCTAAGTCCTACTAACTAATGTGTAAGTGATGGAAGAGAAGTAAGGTAAAAACCTCCAACTATGCCCTGACATGTCAGCATGCTAAGCGAGTTCCCAGGGCTCGGAGCCGAGTAGGTAGCGCTAAACATACAAGGGTGATGTAATATAAACACATAACAAGATAAGTGAACATAGATGGGAATGTAAAGACATATATGATGTAATGCGAGTGAAACAAAGTGAAATACGTACCAATGGACCTTGGAGGATGAGGACAGGACATGCAAACAGAATGTGATGGATCCCAGGGAGGCACGTGGTAGCGCATGTCAAAGCACAAAAAATGCGAGAATGTGAAAACACGAAATGCGTGAAATGTGTGAGATGTGTGAAATGCGCAAAAATGCGAAAATTGCGAAAGTCGCCACACTTCAACAGGTCCAGTATAAGGTCTTGCAATATGGTCTGTACACGCCCATAGAGACTTGAGTCTCTGCACCAAGCTGGAGCTAATGCAGAGTATTATTCCCAGCATTCGCAACTCTGGCGTCATAGGACAGTGGTCTGCCAACATCACTGAACACACTCACATTATGGAGATCAAAGATCCTGCCAGATCAAGCAATAACAACAATTATGACACACAAATTTGTCAACACCTCGACCATGCTGAAAAATGTCGTCATTTTGAGCTCACCACTAGCCTTCTAGATCATGGACAGAGGGGTGAGGAAGAGGGGTTGGACTTGGATGCTGAAGATAGCAATATTGAAGCTGATATTGACACAGAAGATGTTCCTATCCACCTGATTCAACACCCATGCCAAACTACAAATGATTTTGTGATTGCAAAGGCACTTCAGCACTGAGAAGTGGGTTCTGTGCCTGTACCACCTTGCTCCTTTGTTGACAAATGCACTGCCTTTCATCTTGGATATGACCCCTCCATTTGGAGCATCACTGTTGATGAAGTTGTGATTAAATTTGGCTTACCAGATCTACAACCAGCCATAGCTGATTTCCTTCAATGTGAGGCAACTTATGGACACCAGCATGTTCATTCAATAAGTGGCCCTAGAAGGGCTGCATCTACTGCTGTCCTCCAATTCGACAAAGTACAAGTCTGGTTCAAAATTCACTTGCAGGAGATGTACTTCCATAACACTCACACAATCAAACCAGCTCAGACGCTAAATTTTGTACCACAAAACAACCCATTGTAAGGAATAATGCCTCTCATTGTGTGATATGGCGCTTTTCACTATGGAGTACATGGCATGAACTTGCGGCACCACTCTGGGTGCTATCTGCAGCTATTCCTATATGAGGCGCAGCTTTCCCGCACAATGCATGCCATGCGCACTGTGGCGATATCCTTTGGGCTGACCTGCAAACACCTTAATTTGAAATGTATGTCAATCCCTGTCCATCTCCGATGCCATCCTACCATCTCCGCATCTCTGACGCTTCGGACCCGCTTGGAGATCATTGCACTTGTCCTACCTATGTCCAGTCCAGTCCTGCTTAACCCCACTGGTGCGTATCTAGTTGTTACACATTGCTGATTGAGTTGGCAGCACTATTACATGTATTCTCACAGGCCACAGTACCTCATGGCTTGTTACATACTATCGGACCCGAAGTTTTGATACCTACTTTTGCCTATCTACTCCAGATTTTCACGTAGCTAGTTATATAGGGTTGGGTGACTAAGATTACAATCACCACTTAGTAGGAGGGAGAAATCCCCGATACTTGGTCACCCATACCTGTCCCTAGAGTTACCCTGACAATATACCTGTTTACCCATTACCCGTTACCTGTACCTGTTACCTGTCATTTCCTTGACGCTCCTTACCATCTCCAACCCATCTCCAACCCACTCCTTACATCTCCGCATCTCCACACATCAGACCCGATTTCCCACACCTCGGACTTCACACCTTACCTTCAGACTTGTTCCCCGACCTTAGGACTTTGATTTCCTTGCTTAGTACTGACTATCAAACTTATATCAGACAGCGTGCCCCTCAGGTCGAACATTCTTGCTTGCAAGTGTAACAGCTGGGCAGAGCTTCAACATATATCTGGTTAGGGGATAGTTTCTATCACTCTATCTAGAGTTGTATTTCACAGCGCACACTTCCTGCGCTTCATGATGTGCATTGTGAAAGAATAAATTTAGCTAGACTGAATAGACTAGTTCCACTTATCCTTAATTGCAAGAGAAGCTGAAACTTAAGGACTTAGTGACCTATAGCGACCTTATGGCAACCTGACAGCGATAGCGCACTGAGTAAGCCTGTAACTAAGTAGCGTGTTGGCGGGTGATTTTGAGAACTGCGGCGGACAAAGATATGGTAGATAACTTGCTGGTATAAGGTGCGGCGATATAAGTGGAGTGAGTATTGGCAAGCAATGCGCTGGCGCAAGATACCGCTTATAGGGCGGAGTGGGTATTGGCAAGCAATGCGCTGGCGCTGGACGCTACTACAGGGAGGAGCGGGTATTGGCAAGCAATGAGCTGGCGCTAGACGCAACTACAGGGAGGAGCAGATATTGGCAAGCAATGAGCTGGCGCTAGACGCAACTACAGGGAGGAGCGGATATTGGCAAGCAATGAGCTGGCGCTAGACACAACTTCAGGGAGGAGCGGGTATTGGCGAGCAATGCGCTGGCGCTGGGCGCAACGGGTTATAAGCATGACCTTGCGAGAGTGAGGGCCTGAGTAGTAGCGTGCGACTGTGGTGTAGAAACTACAACACAGCGAGGTGCGAACAAAGCTCCTGACTGTATCTATAATTGTTGTAGGTCGCGCGTTGCCTAGTCTGCTATACCTGTGATGACAAGTGCGTTTGACCCTAAAGGGGAAGCGAGTGCAGCAAGGATCTAGTTGTATGCGCTGAAGGTGCTACTGGTTGGCCAATGCAGGGCGTAAGAAAGCACAGGTGCGCGCAAGGCATGAAGGCGCGGGAACGCGCGCGTGTGCTGCGCGAAGCGCGGGAAAGTGGGCGTGTATATGCGCAAATGAGAGAGTGTAAAATGAATGGATTTCAACTATATTCTGCTAGGTAAATAGTGGGTGCAAAGTTCTGTCAACCAAAAAGTCCTCCAATAGTAAGTACTGCTGGCGCTTATATATGGCGCCTAAGCGCTGTCATGCGGAGCCGATGCACTACCGAGTAAGGTATGTAAAGTAAGGGTCCATGATAAAAATAAAAGTGGAACAATATGCAAATAAGGGAAATAGGAATATACACACTTAGAGAGCTTGGTGGACAGTGGATGGATGCATCTGGATGGCTGGCGCTATAGGGCGCTTCAAGCGTGGGAAAGTGCGCGCATCGTGAAGCGCGGGAAGTGTGCGCGCATGGCGCGCGTTGCGCGGGAAAGCTGCGCCTCATATAGGAATAGCTGCAGATAGCACCCAGAGTGGTGCTGCAAGTTCGTGCCATGTATTCCCTAGTGAAAAGTGCCATATCACACGATGAGAGGCATTATTCCTTACAGCGGTGTAGAAACTCAATTCTCTACAGGCTGGTAGAGGCCTATTTTATGGCTCATGACCACTGGGCTTCACAACGCAACATCACCATCATGTACCCAGGACACTTTCCCGCACTCACGCGATGCATTCCCACGCTCGCGCTTAGTTTGCATAGTTACGCATCTTCGCATTCTATTGCACATCTTCGCGTTCCATCATGCATCATCGCGTTCTATCACGCATCTTCGCGTTTCTCGCACATCTTCACATTTCTCGCGCATCTTCATGTTTCTCGTGCATCTTCGCGTTCTACCGCGCATCATCGCGTTCCATCGCGCATCATCACGTTCCATCGCACATCTTCGCGTTCCATCGCGCATCTTTGCGTTTCATCGCGATTTAGTGTGCATCATCGCAGGAGCATCCATCCATTGTCCAGCCAGTTCTTTGGTGTGTCGCATTCCAATTATTACTATATCTGACTACATTTGGTATCGTACAATTATTATTTCGTTATGGACCCTTACATTACATCACTTACATACTTAGAGTGCTCCCGATTTGCTTCCAAGCCCTGGGAAGGCGCTTATGTGCGACTTAGGGTTGCCATGTCTGTTTTTTACAACTTAGCTTCTGGCAGTCACCATCTATCACCAGTTAGTTCCATGCAGTGCATGTATCCGTCGTTGTAGTCCCTAGCATCCGTCTATAGCTAGTGGCAATCGCATTATCCGTCTATTATCCGTCCTCTTTGCCTTGGTTCACATCCCAGCATCATTTATACACCCTCTCTACACTTGTGCACTTCGCACGCTACTTTCCCACGCTTCGCACGACCATCGCATTTCGCTTTCCCGCACGTGCCTTCAGCGCATTTCGCGTTTCTTCGCATTTCACCGCATCTCTTCGTGTTTCTTCGCGTTTTCATCGCATTTGATCAGGGTTGATCAGCATTTACTTGTGGATCTTCGCTTTCCTTGCGTCCCCTTTAGGGTCGAACACTCTTGCTTCTGCGAGTATAGCAGCTAGGTAGAGCTGAGACTCACTTATACTTGTTTTGCATTATTATAGCTAGTGCCTAGCCAGGTTGTGATACCTACAGCGGGAACTTAATAGCGCACGCAGACACAGAAGAACAATAGACTTTGAAGATTGTGCAAGCTATGAAAACTACTAGGTGACTCCGCTATACGACAGTTGCCCGCGGGAAGGGGAAGTAAGTAAGAACTATCTACTGCTGGTCCTTATATCGTAGTGCGTGAATATATGGAAGGCGTAGGTGAAACTTGTAGTGATGTAAGCGCGGCGCGTTGTATCTGTAGGTAAAACAGAGGATTTGCATTGCGCAACACGGGGATACATGTAATAAGGCCTGCGCCAGTAGCTTTAGCGATGATAATCAATGGGAATTGATGCACCAGTGGAGGTAAGCGGGCATAGGCAGGACATGGGGGAGTGCGATACCGACATCGGACTGGATTCTACATAGGTGCGTGACAAGCGAGGCCAGTTATGGAAATTTATTCAATATCCGCCCAGCGCTAATGTGTTTGTCACAGCGTGCTTTCCTGCGCTTGAGCACCCTATAGCACCAGCTATCCAGAAGCATCCATCCACTGTCCACCAAGCTCTCTAAGTGCGTATATTCCTATTTCCCTTATTTGCATATTGTTCCACTTTTATTTTTATCATGGACCCTTACTTTACATACCTTACTTGGTAGCACTTCAGCTCTGCATGACAGTGCTTAGGCACCATATATAAGCACCAGCAGTACTTACTATTGGAGGACTTTTTGGTTGACAGAACTTTCCACCCACTATTTACCTAGCAGAACATAGTAGAAATCCATTTGTTTACATTCTCTCATTTGCGCATATATGCGCGCACTTTCCTGCACTTTGCGCAGCATATGCACGCGTTCCCGCACCTTCATGCCTTGTGCGCACCTGTGCTTTCTCATGCCTCGTATTGGCCGACCAGTAGCACCTTCAGCGCATACAACTAGATCCTTGCTGCACTCGCTTCCCCTTTAGGGTTGAATGCACTTGTCATCTCAGGTATAGCAAACTAGGCAACACGCAACCTACAACAATTATAGATACAGTCAGGAGCTTTGTTTGCACCTTGCTGTGTTGTTGTTTCTACACTGTGGATTCTAGGCCATTATGATACAGTCATTGTTGAGACCAGTGCAGGCTACCCATGGCCTAGTAGTCATCTTTCGGGTACTTTCAGTCTTGCATTACAATAAATGTATGTTCACTCACTGTTACAGGTCATACAATCGTGCAGATAAGACTCATTATGCGACCCATTGGCAAGAGTGGTATACAATGGTCCTGGAAGGATCAGTTCCTCACATATGTACAACGTTTTGATCTTTCAAATGATCATAATCCAGCCACATGGCTTTATGCACTGAAGTGAGCAAAGTGCTTGAATGGAAACTGGATGGGCAACATTATTCCAGTATCTCAATTGAGGGCTCCTGCTCAACTGGTCCCTTGCTTTGGTGCTACTGCTGACAAACATCTCTTGACATATAACAGTTTAGAGCATGCTGCTGAGTTTTGGCTGAATGAATTGTGGAATAAAAGCACCTTCTTTGCACTATCAGCCTGAGATTTGATACAAGATAGGGTCATTTTGTAGTAGACATGCCAAGATTATTCTCATACCTGTATCCATGCATTCATACTAGCACTCCCTTATGTCACTCAGTAAACATTTCTGTTCAGTGGGCCTCAGGATGAAGCTGGCATCTTTGATGTCAGCTCCTGAGGTTCATGACGTAACAACAATGGATAGACTCACCAGCTTGGAATTTATTCACTTGATTTTGCAGGAATCTTCACCTGCCAACAGTGACAAGCTTGGCCATGTATTATTGCTAATTTTCAAGTCCTGTATGGCTGAAGTTCCCAAAGCAAAGGATCTCAAAGTTCCATTGAAGAAAATCCACCCTGATACCAGGATCAAAGCATTTCAGCACATTGAAGATGAAGCAACCCTCATACCACTCTATGACACATGCACATGCTGTTGGAACTGGCCACTCCCAGAGTCACATTTAGACAAACTTGCTACCAGTGGGGAGAGAAGTAATCAGGCAGGAGGGAATGGTAGCATGGACCAGGGAGAGAGGGAAGGAGAAAATAGTGGTGCTACGAATCAGAGGTCAGGAGATTGGGTTATTGTCGATGACACTGGTGCACCCACTGCCTCTGAGTCACAGGTTGAGAGTGTTGGCCAGCCTGAGGATGACATAATATCAACAAATGCCAGCTCTGCCAGTAGTGACAAAGCCCCAGTGCTCCATGAAATCGACCACAATTCCACAAAACCATGGACAACTGAACAGGTTTTTGCATCCTTCAATAACCTCTTTACCTTTGCCCTCCTCCTGCAGAAGCCTGCACTCACTCAGAAGCATAACTTATCTTTCATGGTGATGAAATTGCACACAAACCAGACCTCACCCTACTTGATGATATCAAGGCTAGATGGGATACAATCAAGGCTATATGTGAGCTGACTTCAAGTGCCTACTTACCTTCGCATCCCCTTTCCAAAACTCTCAACACCAAGGCTTACCTGCTTCTCAAACACCAACCATGGAGATGCTTTGCACTGTTGGTCTCCATTTGCAATGGGTATTGCAAGCTTCACATCCATCTATATGACCACTCGGGTGGAGTTGTCAGCCCTTGCACGCATATTGATTCAGAGCCAGACAAGTACTTACAGATATTTTCATCCATTGTCTTTGGCAATCTTGAGTGTATTGGACTCAACCCCACAATCACTATCTTGAAACACATGCTTTATTGCACACTTCAATCCCCTGATTTCTGTGTTGCCAAACCCTCACCTTCTCCTCACTAGACTGCTGAAGTGATCCCAGATGTGCTGATGATGGAGAGCGAGACCACCAAGATCGAAGAGATCGTGAGCGAGCCCCCACATACCATAGAGGATACAGTGCCCAACCCTGCAGCCAACATCCCTCCAAATTTGGTTCCCCTCATAGGTGAAGTCCCTAGCGATTTTTTGAGTGAACCCCTCCCAGAGCCAATAGGAAAAATATGAGTAAATGAGAATATGTACAATATCCTGGATCTAATATTCTCCACTCAAGGCCTTGTTGGTCGTGGCACAGTGTGCTATCTGGTGAGGAAGGATGAGGAAGAGTATATCATCAAGGATCACTGGGTCCTCAGGAGTAAATCAGAGATCCTGAATGAAATTTGTATGATGGAGAAGATGGATGGGATTTGTGGTGTTCCTCGCCTTGTCGAATACTGGCTTATGGAGATGGAACCCAGTGAGGTTGGTGAAACAGTCAAGTATCATCAAAAGGTCCCACGCAGCATAAAGGGCACCTCCCATATGCATGTTTGCCTGGTCTTAAAGCCCCACACATGACCCTTGTATGAATTCCATTTGCACACAGAGTTCTTGACCTCAATACTGGATATTATAAAGAGTCAGTGATTTTGATCATATGTACCTAACCATTGCACTCACAAATATTCAGTTCAAAAACAAGTGGTAGAGCAGAACCAGGTTCTTCATCATGAGTGTAGTTTGAATGATGCAATGATTGAAGACAATGGTGATGGCACCCATGGGATGTTGATAGATTGGGAGTTTTCTGTAAAAATTGTACAAGGCGATCAGTATGGTGTTGGGGGCATGGTTAGTGTTTTGATTTGTTTCTAATATATGAATTTAAATCAATATCATCTTACAACCTCAGGGCACAGTACCTTTCATCTCATGGTCCCTTCTCTTCCAGCTTTACCTCCACACACTGGATCCATCTGATGAGTGCTTGGGTACATGAGCCTTGGGATCAAAACCATACCCACCCCCCATGGTCATGCATGTCTATCAGGATGATCTCAAATCGATGTTTTACATTTTCATCTGAGTCTGTATTAAATTCAGGGGCCCTCTCAGCATGAAGCATGTTCTCCCTACTATTCTCCCACAGTATTCATTACAGCGCATCAAATGGATAACACAAGAATGGTCTGCATCCACATACCAAAAGTGTGGGGACAGCAAGACTCAATTTTTTCATCAATCTGAACATTACACTAAGGAACTCTCCCAAAAATTTGATCCCTACTTTGAATCTCTTCTTCCACTTATGTTAGAGTGGTATAACGTTGTTAAAAACCCTGATCAGTTACTCTTTGACAACGTAATTGATCTGCTGGGTAGACACATTGCTGCACTTCTGAAGCAGGACTCCACTGGGCTCCTAGTCTCCAAATGGGTAATTCTCTCAGTGGCAGGTTTGCTCAGGCCACCCCAGAATAATGAGGAAAGTGCATCACCACGAGTGGTTGATCACTGGTGGATGATGGAAGCCATACCCAAGCCGAAGAGGAACAAAACTGAGTAGTAGAGTTTGATTGAATAGTAATACATACCTGACACATTTACATACATATGTTGATATCCAATACAAGTATGAGTCACATGATATCCCCATTGTGTACTTAGTGTTAAAATAAAGCATGTATCATTACTACTACCTTCGACATGCTCAGCCACACTCTCTACATGCAGGCAGTGCTCGACTCATATTTCCGAAAGAAATTACATTCAGCTTCACAAGATTCTCTCATGTTACCTGCAAGCACCGGAGATATTCGACATGTATTTGTGATTGTCTAATTACGATGTAGGTATCACAACCTGGCTAGGCACTAGCTATAATAATGCAAAACCAGTATAAGTGAGTCTCAGCTCTACCTAGCTGCTATACTCGCAGAAGCAAGAGTGTTCGACCCTAAAGGGGACGCAAGGAAAGCGAAGATCCACAAGTAAATGCTGATCAACCCTAATCAAATGCGATGAAATGCGAAGTAAATGCGAAGAAACGCGATGGAATGCGGTGAAATGCAATGAAATGTGAAACACGCTGAAGGCATGTGTGGGAAAGCGAAATGCGATGGTCGCGCGAAGCGTGGGAAAGTAGCGCGCGAAGTGTGCAAGTGTAGAGAAGACGTATAAATGATGCTGGGATCTGAACTGAGGCAAGGAGGATGGATGCTGGACGGATAATAGATGAATAATGTGATTGCCACTAGCTATAGACGGATGCTAGGGACTACAACGACGGATACATGCACTGCATGGAACTAACTGGTGATAGATGGTGACTGCCAGAAGCTTAGTTGTAAAAACAGACATGGCAACCCTAAGTCGCACATAAGCGCCTTCCCAGGGCTCGGAAGTGAATCGGGAGCGCTCTGAGTATGTAAATGATGTAATGTAAGGGTCCATAACGAAATAATAATCATATGATGCCAGACATAGTCAGATATAGTAATAAATGGAATGCGACGCACCAAGGAACTGGCTGGACAATGGATGGATGCTCCTGCAATGATGCGCACTAAATCGCGATGAAACGCGAAGATGTGCAGTGAAACATGAAGATGCGCGATGAAATGCGAAGATGCGTGATGGAATGTGAAGATGCGTGATGGAACGCGAAGATGCGCGATAGAATGCGAAGATGTGCAATGGAATGCGAAGATGCACGATGGAATGCGAAGATGCGCAATAGAACGTGAAGATGTGCAACTATGTGAACTAAGCGCGAGCGCGGGAATGCATCGCGCGAGTGCGGGAAAGTGTCCTGGGTACATGATGGTGATGTTGCATTGTGAAGCCCAGTGGTCATGAGCCGTAAAATAGGCCTCTACCAGCCTGTAGAGAATTGAGTCTCTACAACAAGTCAAACTTTCCAAGCCTTAAAAGTTGGTGTGTATCTCCCAGTGATTTACTTGTACTGATTGTATCACTATTTTTACTCTCAGCATGGTCCAGTCATGCCTCCATATGCTAGCCAGAAGAAAACAAAGCGTAAAGCTGTGGATTCTGATGGTCAAGCAAACTCTGCAAAGAAATTGTGTGTGGGGGCCCAGGCATCTGTGGTGTTGCAGGAGCCAATTCTTGCAGACAAACCATCAGCTCGATGTTCTGGGCATCCTGGGGCAGGAAAAGGAGGTAGGGCAGAGCAGCTGGAAAAAATTGGTGCTCTCTTGGATGCCCCTGCACAGACTACTCAGCCCAAGGGCTCCACCTCCCTTGACTTAGATGTACCAACCAATCCTCTTGCACCCAAACTGTCTCATAAGGGTCATGGTAGTCACTTAAAGGCAAGTCTGTTTTTATTGATCTTAGATGGTAATGTTGAAAACAGACAGATACCTCCTCCACCATATACTGTCTTGGAAACAGTGGTCAATCCTGCAACTTCTAAAACAGGGAGGAAGAAAGTTACCAGTAAAGTGATGAAGAACGCTCTCACTCCTATTACTGATGTAGATGCATTGAATATACAACCCATCTTTTCTCACCACCAACCTGGTGGCTGGTTTGGCTTTGTGCAGTCTATCATCCCTCCTGACATGGAGCCCAACTTGCAAGCACTTAATAACCCCTTTGTAGCAGCCGCTAGGGAAAAACATGCTCAGTCAGTTTCCTTGTATCCCAACAGGCATCTTCTTCCCACTGCCACCTCCAGAAACAATGATTTGGTGCAACCAGCACCTTCAAAATCCAGGTTGAGTATGCAACCTAATGCTACATTCCACAAGAACCTGGACCCTGCTCTATTGTCAGCTGGAGATGTACATTTGGGAGCTGGATATACCAGATCCGAAAGTTCAGAGTCATCTACTGATGACAATGATGATGATGGAGGTCATGCTGATGACAATGAAGAGGAGGAAGAGGAAGAAGAAGAAGGCAATGTTGAAGGCCAGGAGGTCAGATGGGGAGCAGTGCATAGGCGCCTTATTGCACATCCTGGTAAGTGATTCACTCTCACAATTTTGATCACACTGAGCACAAGACAAGCTTTTCAAAGGAAGTTGAGTCCTCACAACCTCGGATCACCACTGCTCTTCCAACTGATTTTGAATTTCAACACTCATGCAATGAGGATGATAACATGGCTGAGAAGAATTTATCAGCTGGCATGTTTAGTGACAATGACAATATGATCCAGGTATATATTATTTGTTTTTCTGGAGTCTGCTAACCTTCTCTTCCTTGAAGCCTGCAGAGAATATTCCTGATGATGTTCTACAGTAATCCACCGCCACTTGCATTTACACCATCACTTGTGTCGATGCACAACAACATTGTCAAATCACATTATTTAGACACAATTCTTGCTGATGTATTTTCATGGCATGTAGAGCTATGTATGGCTAGTATAATATCTCAAATCTGCCAGGAGGAAAGGTCACGATGTTGCAATTTATAGCTGAAATTTCACTTTTCTGTGCATAGCACCTTTGAATGATTTTTGCGGTGCACTCAAAGTTCATATATCAATGAAGATTACCTTTACTGACATCTGACATGTGTTGTTTGTAAGGATCATAGCATTCCTGATGTGCCAGTTCAATGCCAGTGAAGGGTTACATGAAACTTCACAATCAACGAGTTATCATATCTAAGTACATTATGCATGACAGATATTAGCTAAATCAGGGTGGGCACATTACGATCTGGCGCGTTGCATACTAACAAAATCTTTCCTACAAAATGTGTGGTATTGCCCACTCTCTAGCAAAGAAGAAACAGATGGCTCATGCTGAGCAAGAAAAAGCTTATGCAGAGGCGATGAAGGAATACCATAATGAGCAGAAGAAGCCTGACAGCAAGAGGAAGAGCAGAAAGGCCATTTGCAGAGATGTTGTGGAGAAGTGGAAAGTGATGAAAAAACCTGTTACTGTAAAAGACGACGAACATGGTGTGAACGAAGACGAGGACATTGACGGCAATGATTCTGATGGGAGCTCAGAGGTTTGATTGGCTTATCGCTTATCAGCAATAATTAATCACATACAATTAGCTCTTATCATTGGGTAATACCATTTTTGGGACCGACACAAGTGACAGTGGAGGGTTGATAAAGGCCTTATTCTTGATTCATTCACCACTCTACAACACATGTTCTGATTCTCTCAATATTCTATCATACACAATAGTTCATGTATTAGAAAGTAATTGTCAATCACAATTTTTTTTTAAATGTGTTGTTGTGTTGTGAGACGTTCTCAAAGTTTTAACGATGCAAGTGATGCATCAGACATCCAATGATGAAATTGTATAGGTATATAAAGAATTGAAACAAGTAAAATGCCTACATTAAGTGCAATATTGATAAGTTACATTGTGAAGTTTTATACAGTAGGATAGAGATGACAGGTTCCACCAAACATGCAAGGATGAGCTTCATTGGCAAAGACTCTAGCAAAGGAATATGAAATGATCATGTAGTATCTAGCTTTGCAATTGTGACGAATTTGTGGATTATAGTCCCTTCGATTACAAGGGACACTTGCCTTGACAGTACTCACAAATGTCGCCATAGTGACAGTGATTGCAAGGGGGTGTCTGCATGGCAAGGAGGGTCAAGTTTTACAATTGTGAGGATTTACAGACTCTAGTATCTATGTATATAATGGATGACTGCATTTATGGCATGTCCAACCAGTATCATTCTTATGAGTATTGTCCAAAAACACACTTGTTGTAGTTGTTACCGGCACAAGTACTACATGACCTTGCTGGTGAATTTAAAGCGGAAATACTAAACTAAATCAGAAGTACATCACAACATCATAACTGCCTCAATTGCTGCCATGAGTAAAAACATACAAAAATGAGTGGGATTGATCATGGCATTACAGTCTGATGTTGGGTATAACTCTGTATAACCTCAGTGACGTGTTACAAGACAGACACTATATCGACCAAGATGATATCACAGCATCATGACTATCTTGATTGCGGCCATTGGCAGAAACATACAAAAATGAGTAGAATTGAGCACTACATTCCAGTCTGATGTTGGGTATAACCTCAGTGACGTGTTACAGGCTACTCGCAGCATGCATATATTACAAATAGTGGGATCACAGGATATGGATTCTCTACTAGGAGTTACAGTGGAAAATTGTTATGTCCCGATATTATGCTACGCGCTGCCACTACCACCATCAGGAATGGAAACTAACTCTTTCATCTGTGCTCGCTTCTCCCGAATCCTTGCTAGCGCACTATTCTTGGCAAGGGGACATTGAGCAGTTGAGTACGAAGGGAAGACCTGCCTAAAAATACTAGAATCAGTAGAACAGAATGTAACTTCTGAGTTATCAATTACCTGTTCCACCATACAACAAGGTTGTCCACCTCTTGTTTCTCATCTGGGTCTTCGAAAACATCCAAAATAGAATTATAGAACCTTTCAGAGTTGGTAACTGTATCTGTATGCGAGAACACAGGTGATGACGTGAGGGCAAATCGGACCTGAGAGGAATGCTCACTGAGTAAGAACATAGTATAGGTTAGAAGTATTGACACACTTGCATTGCAATGTATGCAACCGAGGGCAAAGTAACTCGAGTCATCCCATGAATGCGAGCATTACCGGAACGAGTTGCCTTTGGTTCTCTGTCCACAGAACTAGGGGACGTAAAGATGTGTTTGTAGGCCTGCAATCTTAGTTGAGACATTTGGAAGCGACATGATGGAGCTTGTACCATACACAAACCAGTAAGGCACTTTGAAACAAACCATTCCATGGGTCTTCATGATTGTAATGGTAATCGGCATACAAGAACAATGGCCACTGGTCTCCGGTCACAATGATCTCACCACTTTGTAGCTTGGTTTTTGTCCTGCACTCCATCAGTCACCAATGAAAGAGATAAACAAGATATCATGCACTCTGGGTTTGACCAGTCAATCCCAGCAGGACAAAGCAAAGCACCTGTCCATTCATGATGGAAACCATGGTCAATTTTCATGTTGCAAGCAAGAGGAGGGACAAGATTCTGTCCCTTTGGGGTGATCCAGTCGAGTACACTACCTTTGAGGCTTTTGGTGTCATCGCCCCTTGCTCCAGATGCGCCTTTGGTGAGCTAATGATATATAAGATAAGCACTTAACTCGAAGACATAGTAAGAATGGTGGATGATACTTGCCAGTTCTGCAACAATGTCAACTTCGTCGTCTCCGCCCTGCATCAAGCGCTCCTCCAGGCCTGCAACAGATTTGAGGAGCTCTTGAAAAATACAATGTTCATGCCTTTCCCTTGGAATATACACCTGGTTGAACATGTTGCACATAACCTGCAGGAGAGTGACATACTCAGCAGTAAAATTTTCTTCTGGAGTGTCAGCCAATTCTCCCATCTGCAAAATTCTGTTTGTAAGAAGGGCTTGGAAGTTGCAAAGAGCATGGACTGTTCGTCCAAAATGACGTCCATAGTGTACCAATGGATCAGTCACGCTCCTGTATTATAATTACAATCTAAATTAGTAGTGAATGATTCCTGCAAATCTAAAGGCACACATGGTCTTTTCCTTGGGCCTAATTGAAGGGCATCAACTTGTTTGTGACGTTGGCCACAAGATTTCTCAAGCTGGTCCTCAGACATAGTTCTAGCTGTAAGCAGTTGCAAGACAGAATGAGAATGAGTCAGTTCTGAGTGTGCCATGACAACAACTCAGCTTAAATCCTTCTGCTGTGGTATTTGGTGCCGTTTTGAGTGAGGAGCTCAAACTGTTGCAGGTTCCAGTGCCAAATAGAATGACAACTTGCCTCCCTTTATGTTTGTGGGTCGGTTAAACCCCATAAGCATACTGAAGCAAATATCACTCATTTCATGCCTACCTAACTCAGATCCTTGACTGGCACTGGCAGCAACGGTCAACATCTCAATGAGGACCTGTGTGCAGTACATCCTGAATGGGGCAGCATCGTGAGGGCGGAAGTTGAGATGATTTTTAGCCATGATTTTGGCATCAGTGATTGAAATATAGGCCAACAGAAAGTAAGTTTTCAGGAATTCATTGTTGTATTTGATACCTTGTGCAAAAACTTCCAGAATGCAAGACACATAGCTTGGCTCTGTATGAATCAGAGAAAGAGTGCTATTCATTGCAGAAATGGTAGGCGCCACCTCAAGGAAAGTGGATCGGATGCCAGATCCAGATACTGGATCAGAGGGAGCACCAAGCACCAAGGAATTTGCATCAGACATCCAGTGTCCTTCACCAAGAGAACTCATGGTGGACATAAATTGCTCGCTGTCGTCAAATACAGAGCTATGGTTTGATGAGAAGCGCGTGTTCATTGGATTGACCTTTTACCAAAATGTAAGCTTGTGTCATCTTGAATGTTGCATATAATACATACCTGGAGCACCTTCCAAGTGATAAGATCATGGTCTGTGTAGACAGCTACCTGCTTCCACCCGATCAGCACAGCCAAAGAAGCTGGCTGGAAGCAAGAGTTAGCAAACACTACAGATGCTCAGCAGCCCAGGAACCCTTACTGAAACAGTGGGACATTGATCTGTGTCCTGTATCAGCCCAGGAATTGAATAAGAATTCAGTGATCTCGGATGCTGACATACCACATAGACAGGATATCCAGCCCTCAAATTTGGGGCCTGCATTTTGTGTTCATCAGTCCATGCATATGCAACCTTAAGGTATAATGTTTCGATGGTGGCAAACTTAAGAAGCTAGTAGCATAGTCCAAGTCGGCGGTTGCCACTCAGCTCAGGAAATCTCAAAATTGACTCAGACAACTCACTGTGTTGCTGAACCATTCGTAAAGTTCTGCAGAATCACTTGTTCCAGAAGCAGGAGTATAAAGATAGCCAAAATGGTAGGGATTGGGCTCCATGATAGTGACAAAGTTGACAGGCACACAGATACTAATAAATTGACTCAGACTAGGGAGAATGTCGATGTTGGGTTGAACAATCGTCATGATCAGGTTTATCAAGCTTTTTAAGAGCCGCAGGTCCCTGTGCATAACTCAAATCTCTTGACTCAATAACAAGACTTACTATGCAGTGGTTGTATGATGTACAAGAGATGATCGTGGCCAGATACCAGCTGTGGAGTATTAGGGGCTCATGATAATAAGATCCAATCTAGTTGTGTAAAATTCTGACCTCATGGTAGTGTCAGAGAGGCTGCATGAATTGACCACTTGAGTGCTGAACGTTCAGAACACTAAAGTGAACCAGTTCCCACGCTGGGATCAATCCCTGGACTCATCAATAGACCCAATTTCCATGCTGGTATTGATCTGATCTGCAGACAGATTTCTGGGGGGGAATCAATTAATGGAACCAATTTCCACGCTGTACCGTATCAATCTGATTCGGACCCAAGTTAAATGCGTGAACCAGCGGCTGTTCGTTTGTTGAAGGCTGAGATTGTTATCAAGGTTTGCTCCAATGATTCTGTTGACCCCAAAATTATTGACAGTATATTGATTGGCGACAGTCCACTGAGGCTGAAGACCTAGATCAAATTTGTGCACTTGATTCACAGGCCTATTACTAGGGTCCCAATTCGTGCACCTGATTCGTGCCCCTCAGAATTTGTGCACTTCATTCAAGTACGCCAACCAAATTGATCATTAAGTTTGGAGTAGATCGGTTCCCAAACACACCGTGACTCACTGTGGAGATGTTCACAACTTGAAAAGTACTACTCAATCTCGGCCGCTGTGATCAGCACATGGAATCTTGCCCATTCAATTACCAAACAAGTGAGTAATATAGTAGTACATAATTTACATGCCTTCGGGAGCCTTTACTAAATGGTGTGAGGTTTGCACACTGACTCATCTCAACCAATGGCATGATGAGTTTGTGCGCTGATGATGCACTCTGGCAGACTCAAATAGATAACCAAAATGTGGACCTTCTCAAAATCATTGGTTAAATAGGTGGTTTTATTTGACATGCTGTATCTAACAACCGCACCCAGGCTGGCAGTGATTTGACAAAGACAGGGACATGCTATATGTGTGGACAAGTCTCTCAGAACAATCTGAACCACTACCTACTTGAACTTCGAACTAACGACTACATGAAGTAACCTAACCCACCTCCTCTAACCTTAAATATCAAGTTGAATCACATACACCATGACTATGCCAGTATCTGACAACTCAAATTCTCTAAACTGTGCTACATGGCGTGACCATGTCATCCAAGATCAAGAGGCAGTGTACCCCTCTCCTCCTGCCTCGCATGAAACCATGATGCAAGAGCCTAGATCATCTGTGTGTCCTTTAGCAATAGATTTTATATAATGTGACTGACAATAATTGACAAGATGGACGTATTATGTCTTCCTCCATTCTGGGAGACAAGTCATGATAGCAATCTCACGATTGCCCTCATTAATGCTCAATGTTCGGAACATCATGCAGAGAGTAGACTTATTCAGAGATGCTTGAAGCAGATATTAATTGAACAAGAACTCTATAGTCACATGGAGCAACAAACTGGTCACAGGCTTCGGAAAGCTGACACCAGTGTTGGTGTTTCACGTGGTGTATTTCGTGCGTCTGGGCTGATGCCTGCAGGGAAGACTTTTGATGATGTTGATAGCGATGTGTCAAGTATACTAAATGACCCAGACGATTCCTCCTGAGGCCCTATCATATTGCATGTAATTTTCATCGTCAATATATAGATACTACATACATTGTATGTATATCACACTAGCCAGTGTCTTTGTTACCCACTTATTGACTTGTACTCATCTACATCATATTGAGCGATTCCCAGGTGTTGACACCATGTGTGCACTCACCCTTTCATACTCCTTGGCTCAGAGACATGCTCCATATCAAGAGGATGTGCTCTGTGCGCACTTCCAAATCACTCCAGCCCCTTTGAGGCTCTACATTTGTTTCTGAGATGATGGTGCACAGTCACACCATTACATCTCTCATTAAACCCATTGCAATTCAAGGCGAGCAGAGTGCTTTTTTTTTGTAAATGAAATTTTAGAGAAAAGCAAGGAGTCATGTGAAGTGATTTCCCAATATCCATCACCTACTAGTACTAGAGTAGTTACTAATCATCTTCTGAAGTTAAATCGATGACCTCCGAATCTGTTCCATGGTCTCTTCACCCAGCCTCTCCTATGCAATTGTGATGTTCAAATGTCTGCCTTGTCATGATAAGCTGACAACTAATACATTGTGTAAGAAACCAACGGAATTCAACTGCTGTGAGACCTGGCTTGGTGAAAGAATCTAATTTCAGAAACTTGTCGAGTGGTGTGTTGTGAGTTTTCCATTGAAGCTGACGTCTCTGAATGAAACTTGAATCTAGTTTGATGTCTGCCATGATGGACAAACAAGTCAGCATCTATCTACCATGCACTGAGTTGCTCTGTGGACATACCTTCTCCATCAACAAACACAACATCTAGTGGTCTGGCCTCGTCAGGTCCTGTTATGAGATAAATTTAGCATTATTAACAGCTACCATGAATGTGAAGCTGCAACTTACTTCATCTTGCGTAATGCTTAACAGGCAACCCACATGAACTAAATGTTTGCTCGATGAAAACTGCATTGGGAAGTGATCAGTATCAGACGAGAGTCGATCAATTAAGTCAAGTAATTGATCAATCAACAGGCTCTACAACTCACCAACATATCCACACTTACTCAAGGCACAGCAGGCTATGTACTCTCCTGTACGTGGTCCCCATTTTAACATCACCATTGCCACCTCACAATGGTCGTTTGGATTGTGGTCATCCAATATGAATGCACATAGACAGCGAGGTCCTCAGAACTGGTGAGATTTTTGATATGCTACGAGGTCAGAAGGGATGACACGCTGAAGGGTCAACAATTCTGCTGGCTAGCAGAACTATGTTGGGTGAATGCTGCCTAGCTGCTATTCAACCCAAGGGTTTCTGGACTAAGCTCAGGGCTCAAGAGAGAGAGAGTGTGTGTGTGTGTGTGTGTGAGAGAGAGAGAGAGGGATAATATGAAGGTATCACTCCAGACAATGAGGATAAGACTATATATCAGGAGCTGTATAGTGAGCTATTGAGCTACTACTAAAACTAATAAGCTGCAAGTCTGGGGAAGCTACTGAATCCTAGAAGGAGAGCTACCAGAACTATAACTGAAAGTCTAGCTAATGAGTGGAAGTGTAGGGCGAAGATTTTGTGATTATGTAAGCAGTAAAAATGCGAACATAAGCAAGGAAAAGTAAGGTAAGAGAAGCTAAGTAAAAACTGTCAATACAAGCCCAGAGGGAAACTAATCCCTACAACGTGCTCCGTTGTCATTAATTGGCCTGGACCCAAAGAATAGGTAAGACGTTCAATATAATCCTTTACTATTTGGTTAACATACCAATACCATTCAACCAGCGTTTCTCCAGTCTCGTTGTCACCTAATTCGAGCACAGCATTTGTACTATCGCTGACCTGAGTGGCAAGCTTTGCATGCTGACACTCACGAAGTTTGTCAGTTGCAATGCTGGACCATAGTACACAATTAGGTGACATATATGGACGGATTAAACTTGTGGAACCTGTCACACCGTCCTCAGGCTGGTGATCTTTTATACCATTTAATGTGCTAGCCTACCAGGTCCAGGTTTATATTATTACACCATGATGAAGATGATTATCTGGTGAGTCATTAGGGTATCATTTTGGCACAGTTACCAATGTGCGCCGTCATATTTCCGTAAGTGGGTCCTGCATACTGTGTAACTTGCCAGTGAAATCCCGCTGTCAGGGTTATTCAAGGCCTCATGGTCCGATCTGATGTTTTTCAACAGTATTTTGATAGTACATGCCAAGGCTGGCAGTGTGTGCCATCTTCTTTCCCAATTGAAAATCCCATGCAGGTTCTGTGGACCTACTAGTAAGTCGGATCAATTAGTATTACCAGTAAGCGCTTAAGCATCCAGCCCATTCAAGCAGACTAATACCCACTGGACTTGAGTGTTTCCGTCGCCTCAGATCTAAAATTAATGGACGAATCATCAACATCCTCCTCCTATGTGATCCCAGCTGGATATTCAACCATTTGCAAGTGTGGAAGAAGCTTTGCTCAGCTGAATGCATATGCAAATCATCAGCGGACGTGTAAAAAGAGGAAGAAATACCTTTCCAGTGCGCTAGCAAAGGCAAAGGAGGTGTGGACTACAAGGAAAAGACCACATAGAGAAGATGAACGCAACGAGTTAGCTTCGAGTCTGCCTCCAACTGACTTGGATACCACAATTCAAAGTCAGACTTTGTCCATTAGTCCTGAGCAGGCTGTTGATGGAGTGGAACGAAATTCATGGTTAAGATTAGACCTTACAGTTGCAGGTGCAGATGGTATCGAAATTGAATGCCATGTGAATGTCAGTGAATGTCAGCAATCTTTCTTATGATTGACTTGAATACCGGCACGGTCTTTTAGGATGAGTCTGGTCCTTCAGAATCATCCCTTGCAGTTGATGATTCAGTGTCGCTTGCTCAGCGTCGCCCCTGACGCCTCAATCGCCATCTTCCTGCACGGTTTTGAGACATTCTTCCTCAACCACCGCCCCCACACATGGTCGAGTCAACTATTTCAACCACCACAGATCCCTCACCCATCTCAGATACACGTTTGCTGCTGTCGTGCACCCTTCATTTCTTCCTCACACTTCCCAATGCTTTTGGACTTTCATGTCAATATTATTGCAATCAACTGCCAACTCATGACCCAGAGGAGGCCACAACTTTGGAGAACTTGACTCTCACACCATCGGACTGAGTCGGTTGGGATATTAGCACCTCTGCTCATGCAATCCATCAGACTGGCGAGGAAGATGAGAACCCTTTCTATCCATATCCAAATAAATCATCATTTCTCTTGGGCGACTGGTTTTGGAACAGTGGTCTCCAGAAGTCCCAAAAAAGTTTCAGGGAACTATTACAGATCATCGGTAATGCTCAGTTCTGGCCAGAAGATATTTCTGCTATGCGGTGGAACTTAATCAACGATCAACTTGGATCTAGTGCCGAAGACGCAGGAGAGCATGCCATGCCATTCGAAGGTGCTGGGTGGAATAAAGCCACAGTTAATATAAAGATACCTATTCATAAACGTGCGGATAACCCTGGTGTTTACAACTACCTCACCGCAGATTTTTTTTCACCAATCACTTGTATCCATCATTTGCAAAAAAATCAAAAATCAACAACACAACGAACTATTCCACTATCAACCATATGAACTGCTTTGGAATAGTGGACCATCGAAGAAACCCATCCGCATTCATGGTAAACTCTATACCTCTGAAGCCTTCATTCAGGCACATCGTGAACTCCAAGAGTCCCAACCTGAGCCTGGGTGTCAGCTAGAGCGGGTCATTGTTGCTCTCATGTTTTGGTCAGACTCAACTCATCTGACCTCCTTTGGTAATTCAAAACTCTGGCCCTGTTATATGTTTTTTGGGAATGAGTTGAAGTATAGAAGGTGTAAACCTTCTTGTTGTCTATGTGATCATGTCACATATTTCAACCATGTATGTACTCATATACTCTCCAGCCTTTGCCATACTCATGCATACATTGCCTCGAAGCTTCCAGATAGCTTCAAGGATTTCGCTACAAAGCACTTTGGAGGCAAAGGCCCTGGTGCTGACTTTATGGCACACTGCCACAGAGAATTGTTTCATGAACAATGGAAGATCATGCTGGATGACGAGTTTGTAGAAGCATGTAAACATGGAATTGTGATACATTGCTGTGATGGGATTGAACGTCGCTTCTACCCCCGGATCTTCACCTATTCTGCCAACTATCTGGAGAAGTAAGTCAAAATTCAATGTAGAGCATCAATTGACTAAGTTTTCTACCCACCCCATTATTAGGGCATTGATAGCTACAATACAAACTATGGGTGGATGTCCATGCCCTCGATGCCTTATCCCAAAATCCTGTGTTCAGAATCTGGGCATGTCACTCGACATGAAACAACGCCAGTTGCTCACATGCATAGATGACAACGTGTGGCAAAGCAAAGTCACCATCTCCCGTTCACACATTTATGATAATGGTTATGGTGTTCATAGCAACATTGTTGAAACCCTACTGAAAGAGCATTCATTGGTGCCAACCTCCATAATACATTTCATTGCTATTGAATCCTGCACCTATATTGACCATGATCTTTCAGAATGCGTTTTCTGAGAGACTCGGATGCCTCAGTTTCAATCTATTCATCATGCTGGTTGTGGACTTCATGCATGAATTTGAACTTGGTGTCTGGAAAGCGCTGTTCACCCACCTGATACACATCCTCAGTGCTGCTTGCACAGGTGATGCATTGGTGCATGAACTTGATCGTCGGTATGTTTCATTAAACAATCATGATACAGATCGTCTGACCATTGTAATACTCAAGCTATAGACTCACTCCAACCTTTGGTCGTGATACTATCCGAAAATTTGGCTCAAATGCTTCTGAAATGAAGAACATGGCAGCTCATGACTTTGAAGACCTTCTTCAGGTATGCTTCCGACTTTTCTTATCTATCTTCATGATTCATATCTGTCTTAACAGTGTTCCATCCCTGCATTTGAGGACCTCCTCCCGGAGCCATACAATAAAGATATTTCAACTTTGCTTTTTATGTGCACCCATTGGCACGCTCTTGCAAAGCTGCACATGCACACAGATGAAACCCTTATCTTCCTTGATGCTGTCACTATTAAACTTGGAAAACAGCTTTGTCAATTACAGAAGGACACCTGTATAGCCTTCAAGACTCAAGAGTTAAGGCGAGAAGCAGAACATCGTCAGTGCCAGCAGTCACAAAGCCATGTTGGTCAGGCAGAGGCAACAACATCAACTCATCAGACAACTCGGCAACTGAAAACTTTTAATCTACAAACCTATAAGTTACATGCACTCGAGGATTATTCAACATCAATACATAACTTTGGCACAACTGACTCATATAGCACTGAACCAGTGGGTAAACATGTCCTACTTGTCAATCATGAACTTGGTTCCTTGTGGATTGTAGGGAGAGCTGGAGCACCGCACCTCAAAAGCAAGGTATCATCGAACAGACTGGAAAGAATATGTGGAACAAATAACTCACATTGAGCAGTGTCAGGCCCATATACACCACATTCACGATGAGCAATTGCCATACAGTGTGGCCAATGAGGAAGAAGTTCCGACATCACCTGAAGCTCATTTCCACGTCGGGAAGTCCCAAAATTACCCAGAGAACATTCTGCTGTTCCTCCAGAGGAACTTAGAGGACCCTGCTGTGAAGGTGCAGTGCTGTAAAGTGTTGCAACAGCTCGAATGCAACATGGTGCTGATTTTGAATCATAGGACTTTTTACCCAAACTTCAGTGCTTTCTCTTGCCTAAAATTAAGGAGCTCTTAAATGAAGAAAATAGTCTTTCAGGTTATAACAGTTCCACCTGCTGTCCCAGGAACTACCCCTGTACCCTCAGACTCGGAAGGCCATGTCTTTATTAAGGCCGATCGCATGTACAGACACAGCTTGATGCATTTCAACCACACAACGTATGATGTCTGCCAAGCACAGGACGTCATAAATCCATCAACCTCACATTGCAATGTACATGCTCCTGGGTTAAGCCACCAACACGACCAACTCTAAGTCTGACGACCAACAACATCCATATATTTATGCTCGCGTGCTTGGCATTTATCATGTCAATGCCACGTATATTGGTCCTGACATGATCGACTATTGCTCATATCGAATTGACTTCCTATGGGTGCGCTGGTATCAATACATGGGCCATCGCTCGAGCAGGTGCTCATCTTTGGACCATGTTTGCTTCCCTCCTATGGCAGAACCAGACGCATTTGGTTTCGTTGATCCTAGTGACGTTCTTCGGGGCTGCCATATTATTCTGCAGTTCTCGCAAGGTCTGCGGCACTCTGATGGCAAGGGTATTTCTAATTGTGCGCAGGATAAATTGGACTGGAAATTCTATTATATTAATCGGTGTGTCCGTTAGCTCTATTGACGTAGCCCTGCACTAATGACTTCTTAGTTTCGTAGACCGTGATATGTTCATGCGGTATCACTGGGGGTTAGGAGTTGGACACACCTATGCTCATACTAGTCATGAAGATGCTGACACAACTGCGAACGTGGAAGATATCGAGGACTTTGAAGAGGAAGTCACTTCTTTGCAAGATTGCAGCATAGATGGTGAAGTGTCTGACTCAGACTCGGGGTCTAATTCAGGTAATGACTCAGAGGACTCGGAGCAGTGTCTGAATTATGATGAGTACGATACCCTCGACTATGAGAACTAGTAGGTCAGTCAGCGCCAATTTATGTATCTTGTACACGGTTTTATTTCTTGGTGGTTGGTCATGTTCTACCTTATCCGTTCTGGTGTGGGTGTGGCTTCAGCACTTCAGCTTCAGCCCTGCAGGCGCTCCAGAGACTAGCCTGAGCATGCCAGAAATTTGAAAGTTTGAAACCATCCTTCCTAAAAAGGAAGTCTTGCTGCAACCATGGAGTTTCGGAAGACCGTCCGACGGAAGAACCCAGATCGTATCACTGCCAGCAGTTGGTCTGGCTTATGAAAAGCATGCCTTTGCAGGTGAATGATTACAGTCAATGTTGGCACTTTATGGTGTAGACTCATCCTCCGTTCACAGTCTACGCAAAATCGATCGAATTGACCACTCTCCACGTCTATGAATGTTCTGGAATTCACCAAGTAACAGCGCGTGGAATATGTAAGTATTGTTATACAACATATCTTCGTTACTCATAGTTTCCAAGGATCGACAAGTGATCCTTCAGACCTGTGTCTACTGGCAGGTGGATTGTGGTAGTCTATGGGAGGCAGCAGCGGTTCAACCCACAGGACCCATAGGCTGCACAAGACTTGGACATGATCGACAGCATGCTGAAGAGTTTCACAGACATTGGTAAGTGGATCATCTCAGGTCGAAAGGCTATACATCGAACATTAGATTTCGTTCTGATGTTTTACTCCTCACAGGGTCAATGTCAAATCAACACTATCCCCGATCCTCAGTCAGTGTCAGTTCTTACCGATCCTCGTAACCCTTACCATCTGGTCGGTTTAAGCCAAAACAATCACTCGCTGGGCCCGTTCAGCCTCCGCCAGCATCGTTTGGAGCAGGCCATGCACTTCCTACGGAAGATGTGTCTGCACACCCTCGTTCTCATGGGGCAGACGACATTAGTGTGGAATCTGATGACGACAATGCCTTTATCATCCATGAAGACCACGACATCAGTAGCATGCCAGGTGATGGGTATGATAAGCCGTGCTCGGCTTCTCCATGTTTGTCAACAAGGGCTCATCTGAGCAACGCACTCATGCACCTGTGTCTGAGCAGGCGGAAACCAAGAAATGTGCGCCTCCAGGTGCCCTTTACGATGAAGATGAGGATGAAGGTGAGCCTGGTTCCCCTCACAAAAACACTTTTGTGCCACATGCCCTCCACGTTCGCTCATAAGTTCAAAACACCCACTTTCAAAGCAAAAGTTGCCTTCAGGACCGGTCTCTTCATTAACAGCCAGTTTGTAGATGGATCGGACAACACCACCATCGAGTATGATCTACCCCTATCGCTAATCAATCACTTTTGACTGATCTCATTGAACCATTTTAGTGTCATCAACCCAAGTACGTTCTGTTGAAGTTGTTATTTAAAATCTTACATGAATTCTGTTGGCAGCAAATGGAAAGGTAATAACATCCATCTCCGAAGGTATGGCCAAGGACGTCGACCTTGCTGTCGAGGCTGCGAATGAAGCCTTCGACACCACCTGGGGTCTTCATGCGCCTGGTACTCAGCATAGCATTTTGATGTCGAAGCTTGCTGCCCTCATGGAGAAGAATGCTGATGAGCTTGCCGCTCTGGAGGCATTGGATAATGGTCAGCATCCAGACCAATTAGTGGGCTTCTGAATCGTTGACTAATAATCACTAGGCAAGACCTTCAATTGGGCAAGAAATGCTGATGTCGCTGGTTCCATCGATTGTATTTGCTACTATGCTGGTTGGGCTAACAAGGTTACGGGTCAAGTACAAGAGGTCTGAAGCTTTTCAACAATCAACTATGCTCATTCGCTGACACTTGGGCAGATCACCGAGGACAAGCTTACCTATGCTCGCCACGAGCCAATTGGTGTTGTTGTAAGTACACGTATCTCAGCTTCCAGATCTTCCTCCTAATGCTCATGTAATAGGGTCAAATTATCCCGTGGAATTTCCCATGTGCGTACACATCAGTCGCTTGAAGTGTCACGCACTCACCCTTCGCTTTGCAGTGCTCATGATGGCCTGGAAACTTGGTCCTGCCCTTGCATGCGGTAACACGATCATTCTAAAACCATCAGAATTTACACCCCTAACTGCCATCCGAATTTACTTGATGATGAAAAGGACCAGGACGAAGATGATATCGCTCCCTTGACGCCATTAAGTACGGCTCGAAAAACCTGAACGAACACCTCAATCAAAACTAAATTTGTGAAGGAAGAAAAGACACCTGCTAGGTTGCCAATGGCTGAGGCAGTGCCTTTCATGTCACCAGAACCGTCACCGCCTCCTGTAAGGACAACTGTACCCTTTCCATTCACTGAGCATACAATGTAGATGGTGTTTCTGATGGACAATTCAAACAAGTTATCGATTCCTAACTCGAGTTAAACATCCAGGTACACCCCGTTACGCACACCGTTACGCACCGAGTTACTAATTCCTCCTGATTCCCAACAGCCTTCGAACCTCATTCAGTTCCCGCCATGCGTTATCCAACTCATTAGCCATCTCTTCCAGCTCTCGCTCCCTCTGCAACGCCGTCAAAAATAACCAACACCTCTCTTCCTCCGTTGTGCAGATTTGTTCCTGCTGCACGGGATGGTAGTTTTGGCTGATATTAGATCGAGCCGCTCGTGTTGTGGCCGTCCAAATCACCTGCATCATCTTCGTTAGTCTCTCATACAGTAAGCAACAAAACTGTTGCAATGTTTGCATGAATTTGATTATTCTGGCTATATCATTGCGGGGATTCCTGCTATAAAAATGTGGATAAGAGCAATATTGTAGCCCTACATCCAGGCTACAATAGTCATACTATAATGAAGGTGTGAAACAACTTCCATAAAAAGATATGAGCAATTTATGACAGGGTATGCATTGCAACGGTTTTGTTGCTGATATTTTTAAATAGAAAAATCCTATCAGTAGACATCAGTTGTGATATTTATTATGTCTTATCATGTCATGTGACATGTAAAAGGGTCAACATAACATAAACAAAGCCAAATGTTGAACTTTTTCAACATTCATCATCATAAAAATTCTCCCTGCTGACAAAATCAACCAAATCCTTTTTCACCTTGATTTTAATCAATATACAAGGGAGGTCTCACATGATACTGGTGTATACCATAGTAACACTAGCAGAGTTGACTTTAAACTTCATTTTGACCTTCAAAAGTCCTCTGGTAGTTGTCCTTCTACTGTTTCCTCCTGTGGTGTTTAATATATTATTTGGCTAATCAGAACAGGCAAGACTGAAAATACCACTGAAGTTGCAAGAGCACTTCTGGACATCAAGAACAAGCCTATGTCCTCTCAGACAACACACCACTACTCAAGGAAATCTAGTATGAGGGCTGTAGTCAAGCAAAAACGCCCTCCTCTCTCCTACTAGCATATTACTTAGGCCCTCTCCTGCTTTTTCCAAGCCCACTTCCTTCCATCTGACACCAAATGATTAATTTTGGTTCTATCTGACCATATGACACTTTCCCAGTCATACACTATCCATTGGTACTAACTCATAGCAAAGTCTGGTGTTGCTCTTCTATGACACTTGGAGAGAAGAGGGTGTTTTGCTTAACTACAGCCTTCATACTAGATTTCCTTGAGTAGTGGTGTGTTGTCTGAGAGGACATAGGCTTGTTCTTGATGTCCAGAAGTGCTCTTGCAACTTCAGTGGTATTTTCAGTCTTGCCTGTTCTGATTAGCCAAATAATATATTAAACACCACAGGAGGAAACAGTAGAAGGACAACTACCAGAGGACTTTTGAAGGTCAAAATGAAGTTTAAAGTCAACTCTGCTAGTGTTACTATGGTATACACCAGTATCATGTGAGACCTCCCTTGTATATTGATTAAAATCAAGGTGAAAAAGGATTTGGTTGATTTTGTCAGCAGGGAGAATTTTTATGATGATGAATGTTGAAAAAGTTCAACATTTGGCTTTGTTTATGTTATGTTGACCCTTTTACATGTCACATGACATGATAAGACATAATAAATATCACAACTGATGTCTACTGATAGGATTTTTCTATTTAAAAATATCAGCAACAAAACCGTTGCAATGCATACCCTGTCATAAATTGCTCATATCTTTTTATGGAAGTTGTTTCACACCTTCATTATAGTATGACTATTGTAGCCTGGATGTAGGGCTACAATATTGCTCTTATCCACATTTTTATAGCAGGAATCCCCGCAATGATATAGCCAGAATAATCAAATTCATGCAAACATTGCAACAGTTTTGTTGCTTACTGTAGGTACAATATTTAATCGTTACTTACAATCACTGATTGACTAACAGGTGGTGGCCCTGGCATAACTACATGTCCTGGGAGTAACTGGTCACAGGGATTAAGATCAGGCAAGCTATGCAACTGTACAGGTTACTTCTACTCACATGTTGTGATTGAACATCGAATTGGTGAGTTTGTGCTTGAGTGTTAACTTGGTTGTCTTGTGCTTGAGCATTAAAGTGATCTTGACTATTGAATTGCTCCATGGACTCGAAACTGTAGTGAGCGTTAAAGTGATCTTGGTCATTGAATCGCTCCATGGACTCGATATTGTAGTGGCGATCTGATTATCAGGCTTCGAGCAAGTTCAAGTCGGTGTGAGTTGCTTACGTCTTGGGATAAACAAGTCCAAACGACAAACTCAACTGTGACCAGCGCATGATCCAGTCATACTCACCTGATGGACATGCCATATTATGATCACACTCTGACATCGGTAGTGTGCATAATCTCCAGGCGGTCAGTGCATTTTGGTCTCTACCATAGATATGATCTTATAACTGACTACTGGTAAATCTTTCCGTTAGATTTGCCAGTCCTTGTGTTTGTTCACCCTTCCCTGACTCGTATATTGCCAGCTAGCCCTCCCATAAAGAGATCGATTGGCTATCTCCCATCACCAGCAGTTACACACTGTTCCTGTGGAGAGGACGAAGATGAAGACGAGGACAATGTTCCCAGTGCGTCTGCGACACCCTCTTGGGAGATATATACCGCTTGCTATGAATTTCGGTGAGCATTCGCCTTTTATTTTTTTTTATTCATTGACGCGCCACTAAACATTGTATTCTCACAGATCAACCTCTGCCTCCGTCCCCAGTGGCGACAATTCCCATTTCGGAATCGTCGCAACCAGTATTCGACACACTCACGAGCTTCCAGACAACAGGGATTATCATGAACGTGTTCCTTCTTGACCTGCCACGTCGCCTGCTGAGTGCTTTTGTTACGTGTAGTAATGCTATCAGTGAGTACCAAGATCAGGATACCCGATTTTATTCCGTCTCATAGCGTTATGAGGCTGCGCTCCCAGACCTGCTTATGCAACCACATTCAATGGATGTCAAGGACTGACGCTGCAGAAAGCCGTGCTTGACCTACGCACAGATTTGTTCGCACATGGACAACTATACATTCCTCAAAAACTTGAAATATGTTATCCTGTCATGCCATTTTGCTAATTATCTTGTCATATGATAATCATACTGAGGAGTCAATAAACATTTCTGTCAGAGTGGTGACCGTTTTACAATATGTTATCCTGTCATCCCACCTTGCTAACTATCTTGTCGTATGATAATCATACTGAGGAGTTAAGAAACATTTCTGTCAGAGTTGTGACCATCTTACAATATGTTATCCTGTCATCCCACCTTGCTAACTATCTTGTTGTATGACGATCATACTGAGGAGTTAAGAAACATTTCTGTCAGAGTTGTGACCGTCTTACAATATGTTATCCTGTCATCCCACCTTGCTAACTATCTTGTTGTATGACGATCATACTGAGGAGTTAAGAAACATTTCCGTCAGAGTTGTGACTGTCTTACAATATCTTATCCTGTCGTATCACTTTGCTCATGTCTGTACATTATTTTATATTATCATATAATGTGATAAAAATTTGGTCTGGTTTTGTCGACCTTATCTGCAAAAACCATGTTCTCCCCAATTTCCTGATGATGGGAACAGGGAAACAGACCAAAGGATCACTCGCAAGCTCGCTCTCCTTTGACCCATTTCCCTGTTCCCATGTTCACCCATTCCCCTGTTCTCTTCTCCTTTGACCCATTTCCCTGTTCCCATGTTCACCCATTCCCCTGTTCTCTCATTCAAAATTCAAAATTTCATTATTTATTTACTGCACATATTAGGATGCAGCCAAGGCCAGGAAGCCAAAAAGGGGCGCGAAGCGCTCCTTTTGCTTCCTGTGCCGAAGGCACAACGGGTGTTGGACTAGTCTATTTCTAGAATCCTGGACATTGCGTGCCTCTCAGGGGACACAATCACGGCGGTACTTCTCGATTTTCCCACCTGTGCACACAAGATCTTGAGGCGTGGTTCATCACCGGTTCAACGTTTCGTGTTCAGGAACACTTCAAACTGTGTCAATAAGGCTGTACTCCATGCTGCCCGATTATGACGCTCGAGCGTTTCACTCGCACAGCCTCAAGTGCTTGCTGTATTCTTTAAATGGGGTGTGGCGCATGAAGATGTGCGCACCCACAAAGCACACCCCAGCTGCTACCCTCGCTCATCTTTTGCATCATGCAGGTAACAACAGCGCCAACAAAACCTGTCCCACCCAGATCATACAATTTCAGCCTGGAGAATATGAAAAACACGAAAATATTCAATAATCAACCGGCTTCTCCGTTGTACTCGGTAGTCACCGACACGAAGTCAGACAAGCGAACTGAGATCTTTGATGCTCGTGGCAACCACCTGTTGGCTAGGATCGACAGGAGAGATATCCTGCCAGACACCATCACGTTTCCTAACAGAAATAATGGCTCTTCAATAAACCTCAATAAATGGCTGCAGAAAAGCAAGCTTGAGGATGGACAGTACGTGAACTGGCATAGGTGAGCGCAGTTCAGTGACTGACGTGTATCACAGTCATATCCACTCCATTGAGACCGCACATGGAACTTACGTTTGGAAGTCAGACGCTGATTACCGACTTGCTGTAAGTCAACACGCGACACATCGTTTGTGCCACTCTAACGTTCTCTCTCACGAATTACGTTCTGTCAGTTATATCGGAAGGATGACATGACCAACCCTGTTGCGCACCTCCAGCGGGGAACACGAACCCAAAACTTCGCGGTAATCATGCAGGGAGAAGCAGAGCTCATTCGCGACGACGTCATCGTGTCCTTCTTGATTCTTGAACAACGCCTAAGAATATCTGAGAAGAACATCATCGTCGGAGGGGGCAAGTTCGAGCAAAATCGAACGGTATTGGGGCATCGCGTTGATATACCATGATTCCCTGGGCGTGGATCCACATCAGGGGTCCTGGGTCTGGAAAGCTCTAGATTTTCTTAAGGTAACGTGAACTGGTACGCAGCTCAAAGGCAGTACCGTTCTTTGGGATTGTATATGGGGACGCACACGCAGACTTGAAGAAACGCATGCCAGAACTTCATCCATATATTTAGTGTAAATATAATATAGTCGATCGCCTAAGTTGAGCAGGCGAAAGCGCACCCAGGTCCACCCCTGTTCATCCCCTCCAATAGTTTGGTTTTATGAAAGGCATCGGGGAGACGATGGCCTTCCTCATCCTATTTCGGACATCGATGTCAACCTCGGTGCCTTTTTTGTGGAAGCCAGACTTCACATAGCCCATCGCAATATTTTTCCCGAGCGTGGGGGAAGGAATCCCTGACGTGACCACGCCAATCAATTCTTTTTGAGGTGATGAATATATTTGGGCGCCCTCTGTATAGTAGTTGTTAGCATCCAATTTACGAAAAAAGGTAGCAACTGCTCTCACGCCGGGCAGGTGCACCATCCACTATGAATCCCACTCGGCGTCTCGGAGGGCCATCTTTCAGATGTTTACGTACCCCTTCCGCTCCAATGAAATCACCATTCTCTTTACGTTCTTTGCCTGAACGTGCAGTCAGTTTTACTACATCGTTCTCACGCGAAAGTTTTCTCACCGATGACCCAAGTCAAACCAGCCTCGACAGGAGTAGTATCCTCATCCAAGTCATTACCATATAAACACATGCCAGCTTCTAGACGTAGGGAGTCCCGAGCACCCAGACCTGCCAGTTGCACCGGGGCATTGCAGAGCAATTTTGTAACATCTACCGTTTGAGATGGTGGTATCGAGATCTAGAATTTTGTGAGAAAGTAAACCTTAAACACAACACTTAAAGTGTGCCCACCTCAAACCCGTCTTCACCGGTGTAACCTCCCCGAGCAACGTGCAGGTTGAAACCTTCAATGGGCACAAACGCAGACTTGCCGAATGTTAGCTCACGTAAATTGAAGGAGGTCAAGCTCTGCAGATATTGCACAGATGCAGGACCTGAAACACAGTCAGAGGTTAGAGAAACCGGCCAGGTCAACGCTGACCTTGCAACGCAACAAGTCCCCAATCCTCCAAGACTTCGTGCTCCACCTTTCCACTTTTTGCGTTATCACTAGCATTCCACTCCTCAAGCTTCTCCTTGAACCACGTGAGATCCCTGTCCCGTCTTCCAGCATTTGTCACCACATAATAGGCATCTTCTGAGTGCTTCGTGATAACGGTGTCGTCAATAATACCGCCTTTTTCATTCAAAAGAACGGATAAGGTAGAGGTATACGGGGCGAGGGACGTAAGCGACGAAGGCGTTAACCACTCTAAAAATGCTGTAGCAGTACGTCCCCGGAAACTTGATTTGTTTCAGTCTGCAGTGTGGTAATCATGAAGGTAGAATAGGACCCACTTGGATTGTACCATGTGTCCAACATCAAATAAACCGGCATCAGTGCGGACATGGGCGTGACTGGCAACTAGAAACCAATCATTGCAATGCTTCTCAAAGCCGACTGTGGCCGCACCTTGACCAACATTCCCGTATGCAAGAGGCATTTGATACCCGGCGAACGGTACCATCTTCGCGCCATTCTTGATATGAAAATCGTAGAGACCTGTTTTCTTAAGGGTCTAAACAGAAGTTTGTAAGGATAATGTATGGCCTAGCAGGTTTGCAACGACCTACTCCTTCTGTGGAAGTTGCTAATCCTCGAAGATTGGTCCAACCTGGCAAGCTGCGATGAGCTGGACATCTTGACCCGGAGAAAACAAATTGTCGAGCTGTGCATGTAGATAGAGTACGAACAGTCGACATATGATAATGGTAGTCTAAAGTTGATGATAAGCTGTGAACTTGCGGTCTTCCGCCTTCAGAAGTTGGGTGACAGTTACATAGTTACTGATTATTTTGACTTGTACGTTCTAGCCTCTCAATTTTCAAACCACAGTCTCGTCAACTCAGCTGCATACATTATAATATCATCCTCTTTCGTGTTACACACACTCCCACTAAATCTCGAACTTCAGGACGGCCACTGGCGCCGAGATAGCCTAGAACCTAGTCCCTTTATAATAAACGGAAGATTATCGTTCCTTAATCAGAACCAAGTCACTTGGCAGTCACTGGATGATGGCGCCCAAAGTCCCCCGAAGGAAACCGTTACTTGCAAAGTCATGATCTACATCATGATATGGACATCCAGGATTTATCCTGAATCTGAAACTCGATATCGTCATGGATGTTGGAGTCCGATTCACAGGACTCTTGGCGGATGATAGTTGATACATGCCCAGATCATCATGATCATCCAAAAAGTTCTCGTGATGATAGCGAACCGGTATGGAGTACGTACTACTACTCAATTGAGATATAAAACACTTGTGACGTTTATCATTTCTCATGTTCGGTCAGATTCACTGATGCAATTGACACTTCTCAGGCTTGTCTCAGACATCGACTCACCATGGACTCTGCAGCGACGCTCGTCAACCCCGCTCCACCTACACCCTACTTCATGACCAGCACAAATTCAAAGAACGCCACATTTTACGCACAACCTGGTATCCCACTGTACACGATAACCAACGATGGGAGACAGACAATAGTCAACGACCGTCGTACTCCTGGTCGGATTGTTGCCATTTTCCACCAGCGAGAATTTCTCCCAAATACCATTTCATTTCCAGAACGAAATGGTAACGCACCGATTAGCGTGCAAAAATGGCTCCGAAGAACCAAGCTTTCAGATGGAACGTAAGCCATGCTTTGTTTGCAGAACGACCTTTGGAGAATTCATGAGCTGGCTACTGTAGAACTGCTTTTGTCATGGGGACCGATTACGGGCCATATGTGTGGAAGATAATGTCGAGTCATCGTCAAAAGGTGAGTGGCCTTCTTCATAAAAGTGTCTTTCCTCACCACTGCCTCCGTCCTGTAGGTCTATGCCCAATGTGACTTGGACAGACCAATAGCATCATGTTCATTTCATACCACATTATCAAATGGAAAGCCTGCATTTTTCCTGGAATACGATGCAGAGCCTTTGCGGGAAGATATTGTGGTGGCTTATGTGCTTCAGAGACAACGAGTAATGTCAGAGGACCGGCTTATCGATGTCTTTGTAGGATCTCCAGCAGGATAGACAAAATTTTCAGATGCTGTGGGGCTTAGGACATCTCGACAGCTCACTTATCTCACTACATACGTATCGTACATAATTCGGTCTCTCGACTACTGCTTATCAATGGCCAGGATGCTATTGATGATCGTGGGACTGACCTGTCTGCCTGTAAACTAGGGTATCAGTTTACGGGGTTTCCCAACTGTTGAGCCAATACGTTTCCGCCAACAAGCACACTGCCAAGAGCAAGCTCTTAAACGTTTGTTCATGCCAGCGCAATTTCATGCAGTCACAGCTGCATTAATATGCCTCCATACAAGATTGCTTTGGTAGCGTTAGACCTTAAATGCGAACTGAGCCTCCAATACTTCCGAGTCATACTTGTCATATAACGCTCAAGGTGACTGTCATTCTTTTGCAGAATGATGTGAAAGCATTTCCATGACAAACATATGTTCTACTCCCTCCATGCTACGATACATGGCTATGGAAAATATGGAAAATATCTGGGCAGGGTCATGTGAGAAATTCAAATTCAGCTTCATCGGGAACCCTAACCCCATTTTTAGGTTTCCCTTCTCTGCAGCTTTGCTCATTCAAATTTCAAATGCCAACAGCCATCTAATACGACCATGTCGTCCACAGCTCTGCAATCAATCAGTATCTCATGCGAAGAAGGCCTCGACGGCGTTGACGGATCAGCTAGATTTTCATTCCACCCTTCTTGTTCAGCTCTTGCTTCAGTCAGTGGTCCCATTGCAGCCCGCCTAACTGCTGAGCACCCTGCTCGCGCAACCGTCGAAGTACACGTCCGTCCACTCTCATCAGTGCCAGGAACTGCAGAAAAATCTCGTGGAGTGGCAATACGAGAGATTGTGGAACGCTCGTGTCTTCTTGCTCAACATCCTCGCACTCTCATTCAGGTCGTCGTTCAAGCCTTATCGAACCCGACCCCTGGTTATGCCCTTCTCGCAGCAGAAATCAACGCATGCTCACTTGCTCTTATTAACGCCGGTTCAATCGCGATGCGTGGAGTGGTTTGCGCGGTTTCTGTCGGTAGAGTGAAGAAGGGGAGTGTGGTTTCCGTGGAGGTTGATATGGCCGATGATGCTATGCTTGAGGGAGGTGGATGTTTTGCTTTCCTGTTTGGATTTGCGCTATCAGGACCAATAAAAGGAAATGCTCCACCTTGTGAAGATGTTTGGTCGACTTACAGCGCTCGCCCTGGGTCATCTTTTGATCAGGCTGAGCTTGTAAGGGCTAGAGAGGTGGCACGAGGAGCCGCAGCGGGGGTATGGCAATGCATGAAAAACAGCATACGTCATCAAAAAATGGTAGGGGAGACGCAACCACCAGAAGAAGTAGTTGTCAAGATGGAAATATAAACACCGCCGAACGAGGTGCTGTACATAGGAATTGTACGTACCCCCTGTTCTATTCACTTTGTTGCTGTTCAAGAAGTCAGCTCTTCTAGACTTCATATCAAATTGCTGGCGTTGACTTGAAAAGTTGCATTGATTGCATCCTGTCAGCTTTGCACTGCGCACCTACACTTGTGATTATGACATATTTAGCTCTCGGGGTTTGTTGCACAAGGAAGATATTAACGCCGTTTGTGTAAAGACTGCGGGTGCTGTGTTTCCGCTGTTTTAGCCCATCAAATGCAGTCTGCCAGGTGTACTAAGCGTTTCAGGGTATGTTCGCTCAGTGGTGGGAATCCTCCACAGCGGTATCTTGACCCTTGCCTGTCGAGTGGTGAAGCCACGTCCTCTGGCCTCCCCGATGAATTGGTAACTGTATTTGAATGAACCACGAAACTCGCTAATCGATTAAGCGATGTTCTGTGCTACTTTTGTCACGCGCTATTTACAATGAGTTGGGGTCAAAAACATGCGAGCATCGGGCTTACCTCCAGAGTCCAGTGGTAAGCGTCTAGATAGCTGGAATGCGGCACTTTCTAAGTACCCTATCTCGTTCACAGGTCTGTATTTGAGATTGTCACGTCACAGGACCAGATATTTTTGCGATTGGTGTCGCATTCAACGGTACGGCCTGCGGCATTCAAGATATCTGGCAGATGAATGGCATATGTACAGAGTTACAGATACCTTCAACTTATTTCCAGGGTTTCATTTCCGAAATGAGGATAGGCGCGAGGCTAGAGAGATACAGTAATCAATCCCCCTACCTTAGATAGTCAACTTTACACTGTTTGAAACTATTGCCCATAACCTATTTCCAAGAGAGGCACTGACCATTTGTGGAGCAACTAAGATCATCATGAAACGTCAAGGTGCAGGGGTATCGAGCCTACCAGTCAAATTTGAATCGATAACGACTTTGCGGAGAGCGACTTCGACCTATCCAGAAACGCCGCATGGTTCACTCATGAACTTCAAACATTCGAGTGCCCAAGGCCTTGCTATCGTTGATTTGAGGAAGATTTGCGATTCACGAACACATCGATGCCCAAACTCCGCATGTGTTCCTGTGACACGCTGGTATTTATCTGAGTTCCTTGAAGACACCGCCACAGGTCACTGGCACCACCCAGTCAGATCTATGTAGTCAGATAGATACGAGTTACGTAACTTACAGATCGGATGCCGTGTTTGTCATGCACTTCACACTTGCAAACCTGTCTAAGGTTTCTTAACAGGAACGTGCTGATGTGACAGCAATATTTAGATATCGTAACCTGCGCACACTCACCATGAGGGGCATACAACGGGCACGATGCATGAAGCATTACAAGTGAATATGGAAAAAATAACACGCAAACTCCAGGAACCCGAGCTTGGCGATGGATGCCTACCAGTAGTGCTACAGTAAGGAAGTATAACCTCGTCATCTCCGGTTCGTGCAGTGCTAGAACTATAGTACCTAGGCATCAAGGTCCGTAAGATCGTAACAAGTGAGCATGCTCAGAACTCTATTTCATTGACGCGAGACTGGAGTGTTTCCATAGTGGGGCGTTGCTGGGGAACTAGCCAACATTGCTGGATAACGCTCCATTGAGTATCGTTGACCCAGGAGCTGTCTGGGCGCAATGGCTTGACGCCAGTAGATATCGCAAAGAAGACCTGTGTGTCACGCTGGAAGTAGTGATAAGGGATTTTGCCAGAAAGGACCTAGGGCGAGGCTGAGGACATATTCACTGAGGCGCAAATATACGTACTTGAAGCATGATACATCCAAAGGAATATACGTCACCTTGAGTACTAGGAAAGCCTACAGAATTGCTTGATTTGTCGGGGACTTGGAAAAGTTCTGGTCCGATCCATCTTACCGCCCCTCCGATGGAAGAAGAGAAATAAGATTCGCTAGAAAACTCCAATAGTATAGCTGCCATCCCAAAATCAGCTACACATATTCGCCCAAGATCGTTGATGAAGATATTCGACTAGAGCAAGATATCAGTGTCGCCCAATAGGATTGAGTGATCCATACCCCAGAAAGACTTCCGTGGATGACGCCATGATGGTGCACTATCACAAAAGCTCAAATTGGCGCGAGCAATACAGGAAAAGTCAATGCGTACGATAAAGAACTGCGGAAATGACATCCAAGAGCTGCATAATCCCGTGAAATGGGTCAGCAATTGTGACAAATGTGATGGCCGCTTACCATGGCCTTTCGAATTGAGGCAGTGATTTTATGGTGGTTTTGTTCCAAGTAATGTGTCAGAGTGCCATTCTTCATCCATGGACATACCAAGGCTGGCAATGGGCCAAATCCAAGTGTCATTCCGAAAATTGGTATAACATTATCGTGATCCAACTCCAGCCACCCTTCAATTGCTGTACTCAGTCTCTGCATGTCACATTGAGTACACAGCAGGAAGTCCGATTCCAAAAGACTTACCTTGCTCTTCCTTTCCCTGTCCAGATCACTTCCGTGCATCCTAACAGATTTAACTGCTACCTGTGGTTTGCCAGTTAATGTATTCTCGAACACTGAGATATAAATACCTCAATGGCCCCGGAATCCTTCCTCCAGCTGCATTTCCACACATCACAATACCCTCCGTATGCTGTAGGATAGGATCCCTTTCCTTCTATTTGTCCAGTAAGAATACCACTGAAACAGAGAACAGTGTTAAATCAGTGTTGAAACGAGTAGAAACGAGTAATACCTTCTCGATTGACTGTGGTCGGAATATGCCTAATTTGAATGCAATGCGCGTCAGATGCATATTATAGAAAACTTGCGGATGCGCTGGTCGACCTTGAGCATAGAAAAAAAGCGAAACTTGCCTGATTTTGCCACAAACCCGAGAGAGACAACTGTCGGAGTAATCTCGCAATGACGGCTCCAACCCATGACTGAACTAAAGGATGGTCGTCGTGTTCAGACATTGGAGTAGGGCGATTCCCAGCACTTCAAGGGGAGTAAGGTTCGAGAAAAATGTGAAGTACGTTACACGTACTTATAATTACCAAGGCGCCTTTTTTTCATTGAGCAGTGTGAACTGTCTCAATTTTCACATAATGTTATTCACCATGACTGTATAGCAAACATCTCTGGATTCCCCTCGGGCGCTACAAGCTTCGTTTTACCTCTATCTGCACATGTATCATGACACGTTGTGGGGTCTTGGGGCAGAGAGCGGAGCACTTCAATTTCAAAAGGTGCAAGTTGCTATTTGGGATTCCAAACACAACCATGCCATTTTCGAATTCGCACATACGCCTGTTATCGCCGCGGGGTTACAACCGGGAAAACCAACTAGCACAAATATTGTACTAGAACTTGTCGAATGCAGTAAAGAACACTAGTACTGCTTAGTATGTACTGCAACTACTTATAGCCTCCCAAACTTCCGAGCTCCCTTTTGATGAATCCGGCTATATCATTGACCGTTACAGATCGTTCTTGCTTCTTACGCCAGCAGCGTCTCATGAATTCCCAATGACGGTTATCAATGGGAGGTTCGGAAGGTCGTGGAGGTTCCTTGCCATTGAACTTCTCACTGATGACCATAAAATCGGTCCAGATATCGTAGGGTACGCGTCCAGAAAGCACCTGTCGTGGAGTTAACATCGGATTAGCAATTTGGTGCGGTAATATGGCTGGCTGACTTGCCTGTAGCATCACGCAACCCACAGAGTAGATATCGCTCTTTACACACGCACGGCACGAGGATCCGTCTTGCGAGGGAATCAACAATTCTGGTGCAGCCCATCGTACATTCCCTGGCTTGCAGGATGTGAAGTATGAATTTCCCGTGAGCTCCTCGTGCAAGAAGGAGAGGCCAAAATCCGATAAAAGTGGCTCTCCTCGTCCGTCAATCAGTATGTTCGACTGCAGATAAACAGTGTCAAATCTCAAATGAATATCATGGTTCATGAACATACTCCTGTAATGTCGCCATGTACGACCTCTTTCGAATGAACTAGAAGTCCGGTTCGTACATCAAAAGATACCATGTGCTTGTTGGAGAATACTTACGATATGAGACTGCTGATACCAATCCTTGGAGCTTGGAGCACAGAATACGTAAGTTGGCCAAGTTTGGTAAATCAGAGAATCGAACAGGTACTTACAATGTGGAGTCTCAACCCCAAAGCGAGGTCCTTGTGCAATTCCAGGTAATGATACAATGGACCGTTCTCGACCCATTCACAAACTAGGGCTGGAAGAGGACCAAACCCCAATGTAAGTCCAAGGAGCGGCAAGATGTGTACATCTTCCAGGGTAGCCCATATTTTTGCCTCCCGGCACAGTCGCTAAAAGATAATGAGATCGCGGGATCGCAGCGTATGTCGACAACTTACCCTACTCTTCTTCTCTCTATCTTTAACATTACCCTGAATCCTGATTGCTTTCACAGCAACCTAGAGGACAGTCAATACGGATTGACGGGCACAATTCAGACGAACCGTCATATTATTCTTCTCGATCCAGATGCATTTCCATACATCGCTGAATCCGCCAATGCTGTCAGGGAAGGCACCCTTGTCCTTAATCTGTCCACTGAGATCAGGAAGGCCGTCTATTGGCTGAATAAATCTGATTCGCCATGATTTAGGGTGAATCGCCAGAATCACTGAGCCACCAACATTGGTTCATCAGCTTCATGGCTTGTGACTGGCTGTGACGCCGCTAGGTGATGTAAGATGTCCATCCGAGGTTGATCCTGCAATAAAGGGTTCGGCAAGCCACTCCTGATAGAGGAAGTAGAATTACACACTAAGGCATCTGGACCGAACTCAAACGAACGGCCGTTGACGGGAGGCTTGGAGGGAAGAAGACGCAGAATTGCATCCCAAAATGAAGTTGGGGACCACCCGCGACTAACTGGTGACTCGGCCTTCTGTTCTGACATCAGGAAGCAGCAACAGGGCAGGGAGAGAATGAGCGCAATACAACACAAGTAGTTACACCATCTTTTATGCAAGAAGATAAGCCCTAGATTTGGTAGATCACTATGGTTAGCACGTTGGCCTGTAAACTTCAGTCTGAAATACCGGCGCCGGAGAAACTTAAAGGATAAGATTCAGATGCAAGGAGCGCTCACTGTAATTGCCGACCCGAACGAAATGTCAAGCTATTGTTGACACTCTAGCAACGAGGTGATCAACACTGAAATAATTTGGGTAAGACGAACGACAGCGCTTGTGAGCAGAGTCTTAGATAGTGGATGATCGATATCAGCATGATCCATGACAGATACGCAAGGTGTTGTGGCACTGGCTTCTTCATGACATTTTTAGATGCTCTGACGACATTCAGAAGCTATTCAAACAAAGCGTTGGCCTCGTTGCATCAGGTGATGATATCCTGGCACAGATAACCGATGTGAGTAGCCCACTTATACCAAATCAAGGGTTGTGGTCATTATTATTATATGGTGCTTACTATGCAGGAACTTTCGAGAATACAGAACTTGGTTAAAATGGCTTTTGTTGCACGAGATGAAGTCGTCAAGTACGTACAGACAATCGTGATGGTAAGCCAGCTTCAAAAGATTAGTCGGGAGATGATATGTCATGTTGTAAAAGGTGGAGCTGGTCTTTGATGTATTCATCCACCTGCTGAGACGATGGTCTGCAGTCCTTGATGGACCAACAATTCAGAATAAAACTCCAATGGAGATCACTGATGACTGGAAACTCAGGACGCGACGGTTTTGTTCCGAGAGAAATTGCGACCACGACTTGTGCGTCTCGCTTGAACTCGAAGTAGGGTGGTTTGCCCGTCAATACCTGGCGCAAGAGTAAGACTCAGTGTTGGAGAAACGCAATTTTGGGCAAACCTGGAAAAAAATACACCCAAACGAATATATGTCGCTATTTGATGTCGGGATCATGATTGCGCTGTCTTCTTCAGGAATTGCAAGAAGTTCCGGTGCTATCCACCGCACAGTGCCATTCAAGGCAGACGTGAAATAAGATGTGCCCACAAACTCCACAGCTATAACGGAGAGACCAAAGTCGGATAGATGGGCCCTCCCATCGGATGAGATGAGGACATTGGACTGCAGATGTGATTATCATCAGCAATAAAGATAAATTTTAGAAGCCATCTTCTTACCCCAGTAAGGTCGCCGTGAACAACAGAGCATGAGTGAACTAAGGCAAAAGAACCGTTACCAACTATGTTGCAAACGGAGCAGGACACCTACGATATTGAAGTCCCGCGGAAACATCACTGAGCTGCGAAGGCATCAGTACGCTTTCAGACAGATCATATGAGACACACCAGCTGGAAACGATTGATTATGGACAAAGTTTCGCCATGGGATTCTAGATAACTTGAAAGCGATCCATTATCATACCAGGGGCAAACCAGGGCAATGAATTGGCCAAAGCCCGATACAGTTCCATACAGTGGGACGATATTATCGTGTCTCAGTCTCGACCAAACTTTGAGCTCACGGCGAAGCCTCTACAACAACAATTAAACAACACTGAACCGCACCGAGCACGCTGACGCACCCTATTTTTTTTCTTCGCGTCCTCTTTGTCTAGTGCTTGGCTCCTGATCGACTTCACAGCCACCTCAGACACATCTTCATCAAACTCAGATATGCTCAAAAATGGAACGTACTTACTACGACAATACTACTATTCCTGTTCCATGTACATCGCCAGATATCACTCAGACCACCAAAAGAAGTGGCATATGAGCTCGTGCGATTTAGTTGACCAGTTAAATCTGGCAGGGTATCCATTCTGAACCAACTCAGCCTCGATGCTGTAGTGTTTGGCTGAAATCTCACTGCTTTTTTGCTTCGTTTAGATTCGAGTTGGGATTCGACTGTGGAGAACTGATGGGAAATGCTCCAAGTGACGTTGCCAGAAATTGGAGCATCTGAAGCATTCTGGAGAAGAGTTGGAGCTTGTGTGTTCGTTCCACTGGCTTGTCGTGTGACTTTGTGGGGCAAAGTTGCGTTGGCATTCTAGAATGTAAACCCGCTGCACCAGACGAAGATCCTGTGCGTAAAACGTCATTCAATGAGTCTTGACTTCCGGCTACGGCCAAAGTTTCAGCATTCTGCTGTGGTATAAATCAGTTCTTCCATAAATCGGCATAAAAATACACCAGAAGAATTACAATGGAATGGTCCTAACAATTACTCACATGCTTGTGCTCTAGAAGCTCGTGTTTTTGACAAAAATCACGAGACGGTCCATTGACAGCATCTTTCGGAGCAACATCATGGTCCGCGTTGGGGTCTTTATCACCAGTGGTTGAATCCGAGCCGGCCGGCCTTTCTGAGAACAGAAAACAGAGAATGGACCGACACCACGAAATAATCCTGATGAGGGATGAAGAGGCCATAATGCGTAGAAACACATGATCAGAAAGGTTGGTGCACATATTAATGGTTTTCCTTCATGTGATGCACATCCAGGCTGTGGAAGCCTGGCTGAATGAGGAGCGCTAGTTTATCGTCACCGGACCATATTTAACACAGGTAGTCCACCACATGCATCACCAGTCATCGACAGACCGCTGGCAGTGATATAGGAGTTTGCTGGACGCATGGTGGCCAAAAATATATAGATCGAGTGTCCGGAAATGTGCGGGTAACAAACCCTAACTTTCCACCTAACTCCCCACTACAACAACTCACTAACTTCGATATGAATTTGCAACTTCTCTCGCCTCCCCTAGGCAGACCATCATCATGGAAGACGGCCGTTCCTTCTATGTTATGTGACTTCTTTAAGTCAACCTAACTATGATTATTCATCATATGCGAACAAATGAAATAGATATTCAACGGACCTATTTGCGTGAACTTCCGAAACCCTTTCAATGAGATCGAGGGCACCACTACGACATTCATATGCACAGCCTTGCACATATTGAAGCTTGACTGAGATTGCCGTATACTTTCCCGCAACGAAGAGTCTTTTTTACATTACACACCTACATGGTGAATTCGGCGTGTCCAATGCGACAAAGTGGCAATTGGGAAATTCCAGAAATGAAGCTGGTGAGGTAGATACTGGAGTCTGGCACCGATGAGAGTGCTGTAAGCCTGTAACCTGTTCAAGTTCAAGTTGTTGGTTGGTTGGTTGGTTGGTTGGTTGGGCCCCGTTGGCATTGCCCTTAGTCTAGGGTTAAGGTTACTAATACCCTACCAATCGATAGATCTTCCCACCTACTCTTAAATGTCACCCACCACCCCATACGTGCAGTCCGGCGAGCCTCTCAATGATTTCCTTCGTTCATTTTGGCAGCGGCAAGTGGATGCGGCAGAGCAAGAGACGCCAGATTACAGGCATCCTCCACTCCCTCTCGCTCGCATAAAGAAAGTCATGAAGAGTGATCCAGACGTGAAGGTATCTCGCCTTGTCACAAAACAATGCCGAGTTCTCCCTGACTATGTTCCCAGATGATCGCAGCAGACGCACCCATCTTATTTTGCAAAGCGTGTGAAAGTACGTCGGGTGGTATCCTTTGCGTCACAGAAACCTAATGTTCATAATCTCTTCCCTGCTTCGTCACATAAAATTTCACACTGCTCACCCACCAAAGTTTTTATTTCTGAAATAACTGCTCGCGCGTTTATCATAGCCGACTCAAATAAGCGTCGAACACTGTCCCGTGCCGATATTGCGAAGGCACTTGCGAAGTCAGACCAATTCGACTTCCTTATAGACATTGTCCCAAGAGAGGAGGGACTTACGGGATTGACTCAAAGTGGTGCAGGGACTGGTGCTGTTGCGGGAGGATCTGGGTCGGGTATGACAAACTTAGTGGCAGGTGTACGTGTTACCAATACAGCTTGTCGTACCTCTCAATAAACTTCCATCTAGCCAAGCCAAGCTACTCCTCACCAGGATTCTGAGCACCATGCAGGTGATGAATCTGGCAATATACCTTCGGCAGTGGTATTGGATCAGGTAAGGATTGCAATATACTTTGTGACGTTAGATTCTATTCTATCTCCTGGGGCCCTGTTTTCTCCCACTCCTGAGAACTGCGCCGTGTGTATGGCATTCTCACCCTTGTTTTTCACAGCTCCAGTCTCTATTAGCCCCATCGAATGCAATGCATGCGCCGTGACCCACTCAAGCATCCACTGATGTATTCTAGTAGCTCACATCATGGATTTGAAATATGGTTGCGCAGGAAGGTCTCCATTTTTAGCAACATCTGCACCACAGCACATTGCGGTAGGACATTCGACATCTGCTGTCGTACCTACACCGATTAGAATTGCTACGCCGTACCCCGCCCCTAGTGAACCAGGGGCCCCCTCAGAATTCTGGTCAGCAATGGAAGCTAAGGTCATTCCTGTAGTATGCTTCATTCCATACACGCTATCATTGGACAACCAATCAACATACAAGCGTGAGAAATATCTTGATAGAACGAGTAGCATACGGTCGGCTATGTAGAAAAATACTTATGGTTACGTCTCAACACTTTCATCGATGTTTCATCCAAGGTAACTCCATGAACATTCTCCGAGATCCTCGATCAGCGTGACTTGCAATGGTTCAAGCAAGATAGATGAGTCACGACAGTACTTTCAATGCACCCTGACTCACTGACTTGGATGCTTCAAGATTACCTGCTTGCTACTATGGCCCATTGGTCCAAAGCCTGCTCACAACTTGTAATTACGGCTTGCTTGCTGCATACCACGCCTTGATTGATTTTGTGAACCTTATAATTTTTTTCCGCTGACCCGGATCACAGTGCGTCACACTTGGCCCTAGGGCTGGCTAAGTCAGCCCTTTAGTGCATACTCTGACGTCTATCAAGGGTTGGATCTATTCAACGTCGACTGAATGGTTATAAGCTGAATCGGTCCCCAACTGCCATGTGGCAATCTTATTAGTACATTGGGGCCGATAACCCCACATACTCCGTTTCGTTATCGTGTAAGTCACAAGTCTCATGAGCGACAGCCCTCATAACTACATAAGACATCGACGGCATGGGCTGGCGACGTACAGAACCCAGTAGCCAAAGTCAAGAGATATCACGTTAGAAATCTGCTGGGCAGCGCGACTCATCCGGATACGTACTAATGATGGTATGGTGATGCATCTCCCTGAATTTTGACTAATTTATGTGGGTCTTTAACGTTTCAAGTTTCAATCTCGGTTCCGACACAACTTACACCATCTCAGGGTTACCTTTCGGTTGTCTTGAATAAGGATGACCAACGGATTGTGATGTAAAGATATCGCTACGGGCAGACGATTCCAAGTCAGGACCCGAACTTGGAGCTATGCGTTCAATCACAACAGCAGTACAAGTACAAGGTAATTACATACTAGCTAGTATCTAGCTCTGCATGCGGCTTTGAATTTCGGTGCTGTTCGCCATTCTTCTTAGTCTGTCTGATCTGTTGATTGCTCATTTACGATACAGTGAACTCAAATTCTGCGGTACTAGTGATTTAGGGAGATATAATGAGTGGTATTTAGCCAAATAAGAGTGATACACAGTTTCTTGGCTTACGTACCGACGTGCTCATTCACGGTCATACGGAGTCTTAGACGACTCTTTTACAACTAGCTCAGTAGTCAAAGGAAGTGTGTGGCTCTCGGCAAAGTGCATTGTCTGCAGGAGTAACGACCCCGAGTCAAAGGCTTCGAGACGTTGTGATATCAGCTTGTTTAGCAATCATACTTCAAGTATGTGTATCGCTTGCTGTGTCATAGTGAGGGATTTTTCTCTTCAATGTTCAACGCTCCCGAGGAACGATAGCGTGGACTACATAAAATTGCAGTACCGATCACGATATGGAGGCTCTGCATATCGTGATCGGTACTGCAATTTTATGTAGTTCACGTTACTGCGCGTGGGGAAGATAGACCCGGCTGTAGCGCCTAGGCCCATCTGCTTAGATCCTCAATTGAGTGGGACCATAGCCAGGAGCATAGAATTGCAAGAGTCTCCAGTGTATACATTGCACCTGAAACAGAAGAACTTTAGTTCCTAAGTTGTCCGACCACTCAAAGTTAAAACCTGGACAAGATTTGAAATTTGAACAATGGATTTGCATGCCAATATATTACCCAAAAAGGAAATATTTTCCCGAGGCAAAACTCTGAAACACCAGTGTGTGAATCAAAGTCACGCTGATCGAGGATCCTGGAATATCGGAAATGGTTTACCTAAAAGGAATCCATTCCCTGAGAGCAAAACTCTAGATCTGGAAGTGCTGGTGTGTCGCAAACGTCCGTTGGTGATGTATATATCATTATATGGCCATGCACGCACATACCATATATATGGGAATTCGAATGTTCGAATTTCATGTCTATCCACGGCACATGCAGTAGACCTTCCTAGGACCTACACTGGTCGTGCAAATTTTCGTGAGCACTGGTGTCTTCAAAGGCACTACCTGATTCCGAGCAAGAGTCGTTTGCAGACTACAGCTAATGGTCTCGAGCGTCAAAGTTTCAATAAAAAGCAGGAATCTTGCAAAGTCTAGTAAGCACTCTCGTTCTTGCTGTTATTCCTACCAGCCTATAAAGATCCAATTTCATCACGCTGCCAGTGCAACAAATGGTTTTCACCTGGATCTTGAGTGTGCTGCCTAAAAAATGGTGGAAAGTCCAGTCGGAAACGGAAGTGTCGAGCTCGACGCACCTGGATGTAGCCGTCAATGATCATGAGTGAGTAGACGTAGTCTCTTGTATAACTCCAAGGAAGCTGACTCATGTAACAAAAAATTAGACACCTGGTCGACCTTACCGCAAAAGTTGTCAAGGAATTTACTTATGCTATTGCCCAGGGTAGCTTCGGTGACGTGTGGAAATGCACATTTTCAGAAGATAATAATGTGGAGGTTGGTCTGAGTTTCATAGCAAATTCTGGTATCTGATGATATGTTTCAAGGTGGCTGTTAAATGTGTAAGGATTGAAATTCAGGATGACCGTTTCAAGGATATCGTCACCAAGGTGGGCCGATATAATATAATATCCACTATAATGATATGAAAACATTTGCAGAGGTTGATGGACGACTTCCGCAAGTGGAAACCACTGCGTCATGATAACATTCTTACTTTATGCGGTATTACCTACGGGTTTGGTCCAGTACCAGCTATCGTATCTCCATGGATGTCCAACGGATCCTTGAGCACATATCTCGATAAAAACTATGACAGTCTCTCTCAGACTCACAAATTCAGCTTGGTATGTCTTCCCTAGTGATGTAACTGTACCACAACACAACTCACGAGCGTCGTAACAGCTTGCTGATGTAGCTGCTGGTCTTCAATATCGTATGCCATATCATTTTTGCATTGCATTAAGATAAGCTGATATGTGGTTCATAGTCCACTATAATGATGTGGCCCATGCAGATCTCACAGGTGTAAGTAACATGCGATATGCAGGCGTGTGGCATTTCTCACATCCTCTTAGAGCAACGTACTCATCAATCGCAATGGAAGAGCTCTTCTAGCAGACTATGGGCTCTTGACTACATGTTCCGACCTAAATGGGACTTCTTACATCAGGAGTAACGTCCGATGGGCTGCTCCCGAGCTTTTCGAAGTTCCGGATACCGATGATGCGCCTAGCTCACCAAAATTAGAAAGCGACATTTATTCTTTGGATGCATTGCATATCAGGTCTGTCGACAGCGTATATTTACAGCGCTCTTGTTCTCATTTGTGTCAGGTTTTATCGGGCCAGCAGCCATACCATAATATTCGCAGTGATCACCAGGTGGTTGTGGCCATCCTCAGGGGCATCAGGCCTAAGCGTCCAGATACCCCTGCTATTGAAGATTGTCACTGGAACTTCATCGAGCAATGTTGGGTCGAGTTATCACAGCGACCTCCCATTGCTGATGTCCGAGATTTGATACATCACTATAGAGATACTATGTGCTAATTCATGTTTTTGTATCAGACAAAGTGTAAGGACTGTTCTTTATACCCTGGCAGACCAGCGCTTCAAAACCAGGACGCAAGTCGTCCGCGTGCCTCATCGATGCAAAGAGATCTGAGACATGCGCGGGACATGTGGATACATTTTTCTTTTACTTCCTTATATAGACAATTTACCTTGGACTGTATATATACACACCTTTCAATTCTCTTATATCTTGAACAGTACCTCACATGCCACCTTATCATGCACTTCTCCATTTCATACTCGTACTTGCAAAAGACTACCTGTACTCATAGACGTCGTTGAATCCAGCGAGTTTCAAACCCGATACCAACTGAAGCCAAACGTCACCCAATTGTTTTATTATTTCAAGTCTCTTCGAAAATGCACTAACTAAATTCCATCTACTCGTTTCGACAACATTCTCCATCGAACTCTCATCCAGCCCTACACAAGTTTGGCAATCAACTTCTTGGGATTCCATTTTCGCTTTAGAAGAATGCAACTTGGGGGATCCATAATTCGATCGTCACAATAGCAAACCGCTTGGAAGTGAAACCCAAGCCAGAAGCGTTCAGCGAAATATCGCAAGGCAGGCCACATCTTCAGTGCCCGCTGCAATCACCCGTCTCCTAGAATAGTAAGAGGGACGCCGAATGGCGGGGAAGGCAGCGGTTTCGAACCTAGGAAAGTTCTCGTCAGGGAGTTACAGCGACCCCAATCGTGTCGACCATCTCGCTCTGTGTAGGAATGAGGCCTACATACCCGGTGGGAGTCAATGTAGGGTAGTTTACGGCTGGATGGGGATACTTAAAAAGCTTCAGATCTCAGATCTGGTGGCCTTGAGTAGCAAAGCGAAAGACCCTAATCGGCCGTTTCCGTACCAATCGGGACTTTGGCACGATGCCAACATCAACCCCTACCTGGTCATAGTTGTGTTGGTCCAGAACTATGGCAGTACGCGCGTTTGATCCATCTCCTGCGAATGAAATGACGTGAGTTCATGCAGGCTTAATCTATCCTGCATAGCAACCCACAAAGCACCACTCGAACGCCCATGTTGTATGTACTAGTCACCGTTGTGTCCACCGTTGTGTCATGGCGGCAGTCAACGGAGAGCTAGTGGAATTCCACGGTCATAAGACTCGTAACGCACAACCAACGGGAATTGAACAGTTACGTTCAAGCTACAATTTTACAAACCAGACGAGTCGATTCACTTATTGTGCATGACAGGGTGGAACGCCCGGAGAAGATGTTTCAAGCGGCAAGGAAGCAACTATTGTTGAGGGTAGTGCTGCTGTATTATGTTTGCGCAAGGGTTCTGAAGATCTTACTCCTGAATCAAGCGTAAATGGGCTGCGGGATTTGTCAGCTGGTGGTTGGCTCTACATTATTAATGGAAGAGAACGACATGGCTAACACGACTCTTGATTCAAGGCTAGAGTCACTGAATTCCGAACACTGATTTGGAATGGGCGATGGGCCAATTAATCATTCATATCTGCAGAAGCGACTCCTTATTGTTCCGTGCCACTATCTAGTGCATGCTCGCCCCGTTAAAAGCCTGAGAGCACGACGCATGAGCCTACTAACCTAGATGATTTTACTTTTCTTATCCCACTGCAGGTCATGGTTAGAGAAGGTCGGGAGGAAGTTGTTGTGGTGGAGAAGCCGTCCGTCTGTCATGATAGCTACCACTGGTGGTAGTGAGATAGACCCCGACAACCAGCGGCAAGTCCATGATCGTAATACCCTGTGACAACGCACTTCCTCACGCGACTTTTAATGCAGACTACCCGACCTTACAGAATTCGTATTCAAGGAGTCGCCACACCCAATAGCGCACGGTAGTTTCGGGGATGTGTGGAAATGCACCTACATCCCATCCAACCATCAAGGCCTGGAGGCAAGCATGCTACACGTATGGCTATCCACCAATCTGAATCCAATACAGGTAGCAGTCAAATCCATAAGGATTGATGTCGCAGGCGACGATTCGAAGGCCAGACTTACTGAAGTATGTTCTCGGCTTCCCCTTCACATATGATACGCTTGCTCAAACTAGATGGCTTCGCAGAGACTCTTGAGTGATTTTCGTGCACGGAAGCAACTGCATCACGAAAATATTCTGGCTCTGCTCGGTTTCACTCACGATTTTGGGCCACTTCCAGCGATGGTTTCCCCCTGGATACACAATGGCTCGCTCACCACGTATCTTGAACACCATTTCACAGAATTGACCATCGAACAAAAGCTCCGGATCGTGAGTTGTTTCTCAGAAGCGCTTTTGCAGGTGTTCATTGCAACCTTAGTTGCGCCAAGTCGCTGCAGCTATCAGCTACCGTACGTGGAATCTTCAATAGTTTGTGAAAATAAAGAGTAACGAGTAACGACATTGTAGTCCACTCGAAGGGCGTTGTTCACGGCGATCTTACTGCCGTACGTACTAGTTGTTTGGTACCCGCCTTCTAGCTCTGATCTGGAACGGCAGAACAACATTCTGATAGATTCAGATCGTAATGTCCACGTAGCAGACCACGGGATCCTGGCAATGTGTTCTGAGCTCTCAGGGACTTCATACATCAGGAGCAATGTGCGATGGGCTGCGCCAGAGTTCTTCGAGGTGGCTGAGGACGAAGAGTCATCGACTCCTCCACAGCCAGCCAGCGATATTTATTCCTTCGGGTGCATCATGCTTCAGGTTCGAGGCGTTCCCTAGTAGTTGTGTTAGTTTGCGACTAATATGCCGTAGGTTATGACAGGTCGACCACCCTACGCAGATGTGCGAAGCGATCATCAAGTCATTGTCCTGATACTCAAGGGTAAGAAGCCTACAAGACCGTCGAGTCCGCACGACGCAGATTATTTCTGGGATTTCATCGAGAAATGCTGGAGTGATACAGGACGTCGCCCCTCTGCCGTTGATGTTCTGAGTTTTCTAGGATCAGATCATGTCGCTGCACTGGTTAAACAGTCAAAGAGATGATTGACCTCATCTTATTTACTTTCATTTATAAGTATATATTATGTCAGTTCATGATTGGGTAACTAAACATTCCCAATATCATGATTTAAGTATATAATAGCTCGATTTTTTTTATCAAGTCGCCTCTACTTACAAAAGCTTTCGATTTGTCCGCTCAGTATTCGCGCCCGACGCGTGAGCGTTGATGAGCATGTGTAGGTTTATTTGCTGATAGGCTGATTTCTTTTCACTGGTTGCACGAGGGAAGAATAGCTACCTGCTACGTGGAGGCAACGTTTCTTCCAGCCACCTCTGAGGCTCTGCCGCAGTGGATATTGTGCGCTAGCCAACCACCTTCTCTATTCACTGCGTGGTATTAACAACCAGTGTTCGACAATGATACCGAAACAGTTGGGGCAGTAATCATTGATGAGGGCATGTACAAATTAATATTGGTTTATATACTGCAAAATGTTCAATTTAGATCTGCGTGCGAAGCCGAGAGGAGCAGATGTGTTTGGCAGTGTTTGGATTGCAGAGTCCAGCGCACAACCAGCGCGCGCATTTAGCAGAGCCCACTTTAACGTCGACAATCATGAGGTGCGGAACTTTTTATTCAAGTGCGAAGCACAGCCCAAACATTAAAGATTGAATGTACTCACAAAGGAAAGGATAGATCAAGGCGGAAGACTGTCCTGCTCCAGACACCTAAGAATCGACACTAGATGATCGAATTAAACAAGATTCAGAACTACGAAACCTCGCTGAAGACAATTCTACAGGCTGCGATAAGGTTAAGGTATTTTATCCAAACCACCTTACATCCGGTTTGTTCCCTATCTCGTGCATGAGTCCCATACGATGAAATCCTCAAGGTTAAAGAACGATTTCAATGCGGCCAAGTTGCCGATTTTGTCGGTGATCGGTTGAACGACGGCACACGATGTTGCGGCGTGTCTTCATCTCATAATTTGTTGTACGTGGGTTCTTTCCGATCATGTGCAAGCGTCAAAGACGCCCGAATTCAGGCCTTGTGCAAGCATTATGAATACATGAACAGTAAGTGGTTCAAAAACTATTGGTGCAGGAGAAACGGGACGGGTTAATTCAAGGCAGTCAGTCATCAAGTTGCTTTTCCCAGTCAAGACCGAAAAAGCTTCATGATCTACAAGCTGTTCATTTCTTTGATTTGGCTGAAGCCTTCAAAATTGACCGTCACTTGAACAATTGATTTGTGTTAGCAACATTCTATGGCCTGACGAATTTTGAACTATCATGATATCGCTATCCGAACTTTCTACCAAGCCACTGAGTAAATATTGCCTCGCGCAATTACTGTTCTTTCCAGCGTTGCTAGTGCTCTGCACATCCCTGACAACACACTTCACACGTTTCAAGATGTTTCATTGTCTGCCGTACATCGGAGGTAGGGTTTCCGCTCGACGCCACTGGCAGTACTGATACTGAAGTGGGCGTTTGTAGTAGAAGAATAGTATTCGTCGTCGATCTCATTCATCCATAGCATTGCTTCGACTAATTAATACCAATCGTGGCGTCCTCAGTTTGATGCTACGCAGTCTCTTTCCACCGTAAGTATCGGTATGGATGACTTTGCGATATTGTCGCATTAATGCTATCTGCATATAAAACTGTAGTTCATTCATTCTAAGGAACAGGTCTATTTCTCGCTGTGATGCCCGTCGACATGGTCAACCGCTTTCAACAGTTCCTTGGTCTTGTACGTCTGATAAAATTGTCCGGCCGTGGGGCTATCCACTCATTTTATTCGAACAGGCTGGCCGTGCACCAGGTGGCCAAGCGCCTCCTGTTCAGCCTTTCGTCGATGGTGTTCACACAAGCCAGACCTCGATTGTGGACACTCCCGATAGAACTTCCGACGATAATTTTTCCTATGGATGCATCCCTAGTGCTTCTGATGCAGAGGACTCGTGTGTCTTTTATTTTCCTCAGAGCATGACTTTGTAAACATCGAACAGTAGTAGTGCTCTCTGTATCAAACCAAGTGATATCCTCAGGAAAACCAGCTACCCAACCGCCTCGGGTGGTGTTGGAGATGTTTACAAGTGTACATGGAACTGCGGCCCGAGTTCGGATGAGGTACTTCATAGACTTGCTCATTCTGCTTGTCCTGATTGTGACTCCAGGTTGCGGTCAAATCCCCACGATTCCAAAACCTGGGTAGCCATGAATCTGTTAAAATCAACAAGGTATATTTGGGTCCAGTCTGACGGCCGCATATCTGAACATTTGAGATGCAGAACCTTGACCGCGAGATCCGTATATGGGCTGCGTTGAAGCATCAATATGTATTGCCCTTACATGGCACTGTAGAGGAGTTTGGCCCATTTCGCGCATTAGTTTCCCCCTGGATGCCGAACGGGACTTTGGTCTCTTACCTTACTGCACATGAGACCCTCTCGATGATGGATAGGCTCCGGCTGGTGAGTTTTATTCATGAAGCTGAGTACAGGAACTTAATACGTTTACAATAGCTTAAACAGATTGCCGAGGGGCTCCAGTATCGTGAGTGATGGATTGACTATGGAAGTGACCGATATAACTATTTTTTTTTGCAGTCCACGACCACAACGTGATACACGGCGACCTCACCAACGTAAGTTCATACGTACTGTGCAAGGAGAATCCACTTATGGTGATTGTAGAATAATGTTCTGGTTGCTGCCGATGGATCCCCTCGTCTTGCAGATTTCGGTATCTCCAATATCATGGTACAATTCAACCCTACCTTTTCCTACCACACCGGTGCAGTTCGTTGGGTCGCTCCAGAGCTCCTTGACCCCCCGGAAGATCAGCCCATACAATGCGCGACTAAATCTACCGACATATACGCTCTCGGTGGTATCATGCTTCAGGTTCGTAGTCTCGTTGGCTTGCTAATGGCACTGACATCGCCTGCGTGTAGGTCCTATATGGGAAACAGCCTTACTGGTGGCTGACGTCTGCCATACATGTTATGTCTGCTAGGTTCAAACACATCGAACCCATCAACTCCTCCATCGAGATCCAACCTAATCACCTAAATTTCATGCGACGGTGCTGGTCAACGGCAAAAGAGGATCGTCCGTCGGTAGAACAGGTAATACATTATCTTGAAGAAGCACTGTTGAATGAGACTTCGTCTGTATAAGGTTTTGGTTTTGAAACTATCCTCTTTCTTGTGTTGATGTCAACTCCGGTTGTGTCCTATTACTATATATCATGTTGCCCCATGTATACTCTCGCTGCTAGATATCGTATGACACACTATCTCGATTCGTATTTGTGTAGGAGCAATACTTATGTGCAAGCAGACAAGTAAGACCATTCTTCATAGTTTTAGTAACCAAGGCAGTGGTAAATTGGGTAGCACACAGATACCGTTTCGAATACACAGCATTCTAGGCCAGTTCGTTCATATTTGTTATTATTCTACTCACAAGAACTCTACAATCGCTGAGGCCACTGGTCGATCTCCGTAATTGACAGATATACATTTCAATGAATACCTCTTGTGTACATCTTCGACGCCAGTGAATTGACGGAAGGGTTCCACTCCTGCGACTCTTGCTGCAATAACGTGGTGAGCTTGTGTTAGCCAGACGTAAGGTTCATGTCCACAAAACAGCTGCACGTGGTCAGCATAGTGACTGGCATAGAATCAAATGGGAGGCAACACACCTGGAGCATAATGCAACCATATGAGTAGACATCAGCGGCTTTAGTTGGCATGACCACTCCCCCTTGCTCAGGTATAGCAAGCATCTCGGGCGCCATCCACCGTACATTTCCTTGGTGGCACGAACTAAAGGTAGAGTTTTGTGATTCTGAAAGGATCATCGAGAGACCGAAGTCTGCAAGATGGAGACTCCCGTCAGCACTAATTAGAACATTGGTCTGTAAATCAAGTTGTTATACTGAGACATCGCAGTTACGACTTGCAACACATACACATGTCAAATCGCCATGGACCACTCCTTTGTCGTGCACTAACAAGTTGGTGAGCACGTCTGATCCAGACACAGCGAAAAATTATGGATGCACAATACTCGAGGCCGGCTGCTATCTGTCTCAACTAAAGACATATTAAAACTCGTTCGGTGTTGCGAGATATGGTGCGTACCATTCTCAATTTGTCAGCCCTGGAAGGGACATGTCCCTGTTTTAGATAGCTATCGAGCGATCCATTTTCCATCCATGGAGAAACTAGCGCAGGGAGTGGCCCAAAGCCATCGATAACACCATTGAAGGTCAGGATATTCTGATGCTTTAGGGTGATCCAAACATAAGCCTCGCGACGAATCCTCTGCGAGTTGAAATGGATGAACACAACAACTTTTAGTTAATTCTTGCACATACCTTGCTTGTCCTATTCACCAGTTCTGTATCATTTGCTTGAGGGATCCTAACTGATTTGACCGCAACCTAAAAGGTAGTTGATATTGTGCATTTTCGATTAATTGCACAATTACCTTAGATGTTTCAACCTGAGATTGTCGCGACCAAGAACACATCCAGACATCACCGAGCCCTCCTGTACCCCTGGGATATAACTCAAGTTTTTTGACCTCTGTCGCAGGAATATTATGTGGCTTAATTTTGAAATCAACTCGATTAGAGGGCTGGGAACCGGCATTTCCCTCTTGCTGAGGCCCAAGGGTAATCTATGAGTGTTATTCACATTGAATGCAAGAGGATGGGCTAACCATAGATGTTTGAGAACAGCAATTGCCCATTGCAAGATAGCGAGAGTGCTAGGCTACAGCGTTGAAGGTGGCGTCGAAAAGACAACCGTGCGATTCGTGTCGTTATTTAAGTTAAGTGGTTGGTTTTGCAGGTATATAACTGAGAATACAGACGTTCGACAGATGTCGCACTGTGGGGCAGTGAATTGTCAGACCATCATTAATATGATCTCCCTGCCACTTTGGATAAAACTTTCTTGTACTGAACCTAACTTACGACATTTACCTTTGGCAAGGTGAATTTTGTCGTTTAAATCGATTTAGTACTCAGTGGCAAACTCGAAAACTGTGAGATGCAGTGTGGGCTTCGGGCCGTTGAACATTACTCAAAATTTAGAAGGCATCAGAATCTTGCATCACATGATGCACTGAGGCACACAGTGTTCATTACATAATATATCAGCAGTGCAAAGTTTTCTCACCACCACGGCGGCGCGGCACATACACATGCATTTATTTCGTGATTATTGCATCGACGTTGAAAAACCCAGATACACGAGACTCTGTTGGGACTCAGGAGCGTTCTTCCCGTAGTCGCCGTATCCAGTGATGCCGTATGCTTTCATATCGCAACAGTCCAAATATTTTGTCACGCAATGGATGAAATCTTCGTGGACAAACATAGGTCTTCTATCAGACTATCATGAAGGATTTTACTGACACTGCACTGGTTGGCAGCGGGCCTACCATACAACCGAATTCTCCAGTGCTCTGGAAGTTCTCAAAAGTATATACAAGTCATCTCCGCAGTCGGTAATGAAAAGGATCAGATCATGTGTACTAATCTACACACTTGGCCACATCCTCACCAGCTTTTGAGCGTCGAAACTTGGCGTGGGATAGCCCGCAGGAACATATCGTTTACGGTTTATCTACTTGCTTTCCACCATACCCACCCGACAGGGCTCGCTCTTCAACACTGGGGATTCAGGGAAGTCTCACGTGAATGCAGTCCAAGGAGCATCATGCTTGTCCTCGGACGCACCTCTTTACCACACCAGAGACTTTTTTTAGCCTCGAATGATTTGAATGAGACGTTCTATGTGTTCGTTTTCAAAATCGTACTCGTCCGGCTTTATCCGGGGTTCGAATTCCTGGTAGAACGTCTGATGTCGGGACTACATAGTTCCCCGAGTTAAGCGCATGCTTGTCATGGTTCGTCTATTAGATTTTGCTTCATCCAAGGTACGTGCTTCAAGTTAGTATCTGAAATGTGATGTTTGACACCTCGATTCTGATACTCTAGGCGTATTTGACAGTCGAACAGTGGGATGCGTTCACCCATCAAAGACGAACCATCCCCTTATTTTCTGCTTAAAGGCTCTCCAGGCCATACAGGACTCAGATAACAAAACATTGTGTTGTTACTAGTGGTCTGACCAACTCTGGAGACATAGTTGATTGTATCTGCCAATGACAGGTGAGAGCTTCTTAACAACAAGACGGGCGTCATTATGTAGTCATAAAGGTCATATGGCTTACTGCACTCAAGAAGCTTGATCCCACGCAGGTCGTAGGAAAGCGCCTGCAGCATGATGACACAAAAGAATGGGGTTTCCTCGTTTCCTCGGTCTTTCCCAAAGCCGTCTCCGCCTTGGCGCGTTCTGATCTCCACCGTTACTCCTCATTCATCACACAGGCTGACACAGTCCTTTGGCCCGATTCGAGTCTGCCTCCAACAGATAACTGTAAGAAAGGGGCAAGCGCCTCGCATGACGAATTTGGGAATATAATATTTCAATCGTAGCTTTGCATGGGGAAGTTACGACAAAGCAACCGAGGATGGAACACTCGAGCGCTAGTCTTGCTTGTGTTTGGATTCATACGGATTCATATGATCAAATATGCATATCGCAAAATATCTTCCTCCGAGTCTGATGGAAGACTCTTGGAGTAAACCCATCATAGGTGTATAAGACATTGAATGACACCGCCCATCAGGGTTTTCCATCACATTTGTTATCAAGACGCTCAGGTCGTAAGGCCTCATGGCCGTGGTATTTTTGTGTTGATGTTATTGTCTCTTCAGGAGTGGTATATAAAGATGCCCGCTTCATCTCCTACATCCTATCAGTTATCTAGCACTTGTCATTTTCAACTCAGATCTAGCTTTACTTCGCAATGCGCGATCTCCCCCCCGTAAGTCGATATTGCTTCCACGTTAATGATATACTGACATTATGGCAGGAGCCAGTTCAATTCAAAATTGAACCAATTCTTATTCCCGCGGCAAATATCGCAAGAGATGGCAAATTTCCAGACTGCAAAGGAGGGTTCTGTGACATCTGGAAATGTTCAATGACTACACAATCTGGAACCCGACGCCTTGTGAGTTTAGACATGGGTAAAAGACTCCTCATTTATCATAGTCAAGGTCGCTGTCAAATCTATCAGGGTCCTTTCAGCAACAGATACGACAAAATTGAAAGCGTTAGGAAAAGTTAGTATGGGGATTGATATGCAGTTCCACTCGCTGATACATTTACTCCTCAGAGAGTTCGTCGCGAGGCCTATGTTTGGATACTGTTGGAACACGACCACATTCTCCCTCTCGAGGGTGTGACTGTCGCTGAAGAATTCGGGCCACTTCCGGCACTAGTGTGTCCATGGATGGAAGAAGGATCGCTGGAAGGATACTTGCAGCGCGAGTTTGCTGGAATGTCTGACCCCCGAAAACGAGAGCTTGTAAGTGTCTCATGGCTACTCCACTAGCTTATACTTAGCCATGATTTCAGATACGGCAGGTAACTGCTGGTATTGGTTACCGTGCGTTACGTTGTTACCAATTGTAGCGATCGTACCATTTACTGAAGAATATCAACTAGTGCACAGTAAGGATGTCGTGCACGGTGACTTGACTGCGGTAAGTCTCATCCCAATCTACATGTAGTCTGTAACTGAAATTATTCAATGACAGACCAACGTTTTGGTTGATAGCTCTGGTTGCCTCCGTCTCGCAGACTTTGGCCTATCGATGATCCTTGCCGAGGCAGGAAACGCCACATTCAACTCCTGTCATCCAGGAAACATACGTTGGATGCCCCCCGAGGCTCTCCAAGCAGGAGGCGAAGATGACGACGAAGACGATGCTAAAGACCAGAAGCCAACCAAAGCTTGGGATGTCTATTCATATGGCTGTGTGGTGTTGCAGGTCTGTCGGATTGTTAATACATGAAAACAGCCTTCTCACAATAATTCAAGATCTTCTCGGGAAAACAGCCCTACGTGTGGATAAAAAATGGTTTTAGTGTTATACGCGCGGTGGAGAGGGGGAGCGTGCCTTTCAAGGACATGCAGAGTTGTGAGGTGTATCAACAGTTCTCACCATGCTTGAATAAGAATTCAGCCGATCGCCCGACGATGGGCCATATCATGAATTCTGGGTCATGATAGTACCGTGTACCGATTATGACAAAGTTGGAGGATATTGCTAGACGAGCTACTAGTGCTTACTACGTTGTACTTTTATTGATATTATAACATCAGGAAAAAACCAAATGGTGGGAGTACTAGTGACAGTTACATAGTCCTACATAGCTACAGTAGTGATATATAGTCAACCGAGTTACTCTATAGTCCTATGTAGCCGAAGTGAGGGCTATGCGGAGCTACCGGAGGTGCTGCGAGTGACTTGTAGTCCAGTAGCAACAGTAACAGACTGTAGTATCACGGAGCAGCGTAGTACTAAGTAATAGCGGAAATACAAAAAGTATCTAAGTCAATGAATGTATTCAGATAAAAATCAGTTGCCAACTCATAGGCGTTTGCGCTTGTCCACCCAGGGTTGATGGATTGTCCCATCCTTGGTATTAAGTGACATGGACGAAGAATTTCGTCAACATGAATCATGGCTGCGTTTCAATGCAGTCGTCGAGTCGAACGAGATACCTGAAGCAGGCCAGAGAAGGGGTCTGGCTCCCTGAATGGCGTGAACCATTCAATGTAAGCCAAAGCTCGAGAATACGTCCCGAACTGACGAGGCAGTGTGAAAATGACACGGACTTGTGCCACTTGTGTGCCTACAGCCTCCATATGAATTTTGCAATGGCGAAATAGTAACAATCACTTACCATCTAATGTCTGTAAATTTGTGGTCTGAGTGCCATTGTTGATCAGTGCCATATCAAATTTGGCAGGGGATCCTGGCTTCTGGCCAGGACCAGGAGATACTTCAGGGGTTGCTCTAATGCGCCATTGCCGTGGTGATTCACCTACCCGCGGATCTGGTGGAGTGACAATGACAACTTGCCGGAAAACGTCAAAACGATCTTGTGGACCAGGGACAATGCGATTTTTTGACATATGCTTGTGTAAGAAGAGTTTGAGGGCTGGAAGAAATGAGACCGTGCCATGTGCAGTGATGAGCTGCTGAACAGATGTCCGAGGGTGCACAGGTGTGTTAGCAAGAACATGGAGTACACATTGCCCAATGACAGGAGGTGCTTTGGCGGGGGCAGCACAAGACTCAAATTTCAAGTCTTCCATCTCAGAATCCGAGCCTGAATCAATGTTGTGATCATGGTCAGCATGACCAGCTATGGTGGCCAACTGAGACTGCACAGACAGCCATTCAAGATAGGAACTACGCAAGAACACAGCTTCCTGGCATTGAAGCCACAGAGCCATTTGTTCCTCATAATCCCGCTTGTTGCTAGCCCGATAGGCTTCCTTAGTGAGGTTGATATGGAGGCATTCCGGAAGTTCAGTGTTGAAACCATTGGTGGTACCATACAACAAGATTGATTGGACGTAGTGTGAGAGTTGGTGTAGTTTAGGAATATTAAAATGTTCACGTACTTCGAGTTCGTGCAGAATATCCTTGTTGGCGTGAAATACCGCAAGGGCATTCTTGAGAAATTGGAGGGTGTCGGATGTGTGTGTTTGCAGCTGTGCAAAGTATGAAAATTCCAAGATAGCTCGTGCAACTACCAGCACTTGACTGGCAAATGAAAATGGATTATGTTAGTACAAAGTTCCAGCCACAATTGACATCAATCATACCTTGGGACAGCGCTGGCAAGTAACCCCATGAAAACATGTTGCATTTGTTTGTGTTCCATGCCCGTCCATTGTTTGACTGCTGATATTCCTTTTTTAAAGTGCCTAAGACCTGGAAAGTCTGGTATTGCCTTGAAGCATGCATCTATCTCGGCTTCACCAACAATTTCAAGACACCACTTGACCAAGTGATCTTTGAAGATGCTCTTGTGGAGCTGGTGTAGGAGATCAGGTGTAAAAGCAAGGAATATGTCTGTGTGTGGGAGATTGGCCCAGAAAGGAATGTAGATGGTGCACAATCCAAAGTCTTCAAATTCAGTTGGATGTTGACCCTTTTTTCGCTTCTCTAAGATCTCTTTTATCAACTGGGGGTCCTGCATTGGCGAACTCAGTGGATCGCCTCTTTCATCCGCTGCGACCAGGCACTTTGGGCAGCGATTCTCTTTGCAACATGCCACAAGACATTGTTCTGGAAAATCTGCCACATAAGCTGCAAGGATTGGGTATATTTGACGGACCATTGAGTTGGCGCAGACCATTTCAACACCGTCTCGTCCTGCGGCAATGAGTGGTTGAAGCAGGAGAGACATACAATGGTGGAAAAGTCTGTAACTAGCAAGGGATCGTGAATCCGATGTGAAACAACTGAGCTTGCCTGCTGGTAAGTACCCAATTAAAACTGTTGCTCGTGCTGACATTTCCCTTCATTTTTATTTCACAATGTTCCCTATCAAAAGATACACAGGCCACGCAGATTTGTCACCCTGGAACTGCGACAGGCATGTCTTGTCTGATGTGAGAATGACAGGTGCAATAGTTGCACCTTTGGGCAGTTGTTTCTGAACATTACAGGTCAGTGCTTATTTTTTTTGCTCAATTTTTTGGATCAGATTCTTACTTGTTTGTCACACCACCCGTCTGCCATCCACATGTCATTGATGACGTGGTGAAGTCCTTCATGGTCGGCGTATGCTCGTGTGGGTGCATATACCATGTGTTCCTTAAATAAAGGATTACCAATGAGATCTCTGATGCACTCTACAGGGTCCCATGCCCAAAGCTCGACATCCTCGTGCAATAACCAGCCATTCTCATTGGTTTGGTTTCCCTGAATGCTGACTTTCTTGCAACTCCACACAGGTCCATGAGGAAGCTCATCAACTTTTTGCAGGAAGGATCGGTTATTGTGAAAGGATGGCTGTGTTCGGTTTCGAGTCTGTCGCTATGGTAAGCACATTTTTCAGTGATCCCCAACAAGCTTACTATTGGTAACTTCAGGAACTCATCTGTACGGGTCTGCCCAAGGCTTCTGATAAGCCATTCCGCAAGTTCCCATTCCTCCCTGGTGACGAATGTTAACCATCCTGCAGATACAATGAATAGAACACGATTTCTACTTATCACAAAAAGGTGCCCATTCGTCTTCTCCCTTGTCCTCCTTATCCTGCTGATACTTTTCAAACTCAGTTTGCCCCTCCCACAATGTCCAGCTGGCATCAGGGCACTGCTTGAAATATTGCTTGTTGACTATCAAATTGCCCTTGTCTTCATCGGCAACATCTTCCACAGTCACCTGCCGAGTTTTTGAGGCTGCTGGGTTGTCATCAGGATTGAAAGACATTGAGTGTGAGCGGCAAAGCGGCAAAGAATTATTATATGAGAGGTCCACCAGTAAGCCACTTTTGCTGTCTGTGTCTTCCACCAGTAACTCCCATTTGCTTTTACATTCAGGGCGAATAGCTATATGCTTCTTGACACTTCCCTTCAAAGGGAACACCTTGCCACAGAATCTGCAGCTGTGCAGCATGATTGGTGAGTGATTTGGTGAGTGATTAAAGCTTTTTTTCTCGTTTCAAGTTTGTTTTTCTTATTCAAGATTGTTTCTGACATGTACCGTAATTTTGTAGGTCATCTGAATATGGGCAGCCAGGAGTAATAGTAATTGTGCCCACTTTACCTCCTCGCAATGCTACTAACCTCTCGATATCTACAGTCCGAGAATGCAGTCTGTCATGGAGACTAGCCTCTCAACATCTACAGTCCAAGAACACAGTCTGTCATGGAGACTAGCCTCTCAACATTCCGAGAACGTAGTCTGTCATGGAGACTAGCCTCTCAACATCTACAGTCCAAGAACGCAGTCTGTCATGAAGACTAGCCTCTCAACATTCTGAGAATGCAGTCTGTCATGGAGACTAGCCTCTCAACATCTACAGTAGGCCACCTTCACTGTCTGTGTCTTCCGAGTCTGATCAGTAAGTTCTGCAATTTTCTTTCGGTGTGATGCACAAACTTGGCTAGGTAGTAGGATCACTCCCTAACCAATATGTGGCCAATACCCTGCCTAGCCGCTATGTCCTAGAAGACAGTGTTTGACCCTAAAGGGTTTCTGATCTAGGCTCAAGCTCAGAGGTAGTGAAATATCATCTAACTTCAGACTGGTACTGGTGAAAGGGAAACATGCTTATATAAGCCACAAAGTAATGAATGTAAAGGTAAATAAGTATAGCTAATATCAGCCCAAAGAAAACTAGATTGTCACATCGGACTCATTAAAATTTTGCAGTCAGGGTTGGGTTAACGGCACTACACTAGTCTGGATATACCATGGGCAGCCAAGAGTAATTCCAACAATTGCACCCACTTTGCCTCCTTGCAACACTTCACCTCTGCATCCCAGCGCTCAATGACAAGCCTTCTGATACTTGCTTGTATGATGGTAAAACCTGGGCCTGGTGCTATTTCTAACAGTTGCAATTGTTTTGATTTCTCACAGGCTTTCACTTCTGCCTCCCAACGCTCCACAATGAGTCTTCACAGGTATGTTTGGGATACCGTGACAGGGCCAGGAGTTTGGCAAAATGGCAGGAGTGGGATCATGGGCTCCATGTCACACACTTCATGCAGTGGCACACGGAGCTCGATGTTAGGTGTTTCGACCTTTGGCCTACATTGAGTTGGTGAGTATCTGGGGGTACTGAGAAGGGGTAACTCACCTTTTGATATCAATTTTCCTCTCTTTACAGATGGCCTCAGTGGATGGTGATACAGGACTGTGATATTTGTTAGAGCATGGCAAGTGTTTGAAGTAAGTTCTATACCATTTTTTCACTGAGCCGGTCACTGAGGTGTCCATGACAGTTAATTTTTTTTGTAAAGGTACGTTCATACCTTTTTATCATTCCAAAATTTAACACAGCTTTTAGCCCTGCATTTCACAAATCAACAAAGATTCAAGGTTTGGATTGTAAGTGTTTATTTCCTGTGCGGCCTTATAAAATTTGCTGAATCCTAGGTCTGACAATCATGGCTCCTCACAAGGCCACCTCTAAGCAAGCAAAATCGGGTTCTCTGGTTTCGCCACTGGAAATGCAATCACTTGCGTGCACCACAAGTGGCCATCAACGACGACCAACTGAAAAAGCAAGCTACCAAGGTAAGTGGCTGCTACAACATTGTATTTTGCTCACTTGTGACATGGCCTCCCTCCAGGATCGGAATTGCAACAGGTCGCCCACTGTCGAGCAAGAAAGCAAGATAAGTTAGAAAAATGGCAAAAGAAGGTGCTGAAGACAGCCTATCAAAATGATCCCAACCATTTCGAAAAGGAGCCGTCAGTACTGCTCAGCGACTTCGACAAGGAGGAGGACACCATGGTTTGATCACTCATTTCTTTTCTGTCGACTCAATCAACAACTGATTGTTTTTATTTAGTTCTCAGATCACAGTGTGCAGATGAAGCTGTCGAAACACAAGCTTCTGACTTTCAGTACAGGGAAGATTCCCATAGTGTCATGCACCACCACTCCCATAACCAGTGCACACAAGTTGACAAAGGGTCCAAAAGGTATGTAATCGCTGCCTGCAAATTATAGAGAAACTAATACATTTCTATCTAAGCTAAAAGAGTAGTTCCACCAAGTGATAGGGACTCGGATGGCACTTTGGACGGCACTTCTGACGGCACTTCAACTACCTCAGATGGTACCAGTGATGAGTCTGGTAACGACTCTGAACCCGAGGCTGACCAGACTGACAATTGTGCAGAGGATGGCGACACTGCCACAGAATCATCGACAGCTACTCGGAGGACAAAACAACGTCTCGATGACACGCCAGAAGACACTATGATAAGGCCGAAAATCAAGAAAGAATTGAACAGTTCCCGTCTGAAAGTCAGTGACTTTGACGACATCTTGAAAGAAGTTCTTGTAATGGCAGTGTCCATTTTCCGGTGCCTACTCATCACGCATGCTCCATTTCCTGACACCATAGCTGTTGAGATGAAACTCATGAAGGAGGCCTGGAATGAGTCATGCAAAATAAAAGGCGCCAACATCAAATTAACTCCTTCGGCAATAAAAATGGTAAGCCATCATGTTCTGTGCACATTTTCGGTCTGACAAATATTATTATGAAGATCTTGAAGCACACATCGCATGTCTGCGGTGAACTTAAAACAAAGATGCAATCGCTGACTTGTTCATATTTTGGGTTCCGCTCAAGTGATTCAAAGGAGGTTATAAGGCACAACCATGATCAGGCCAATTCCTTGAAAGAGGGTTCCTCATTTGTTTTCAAGGTACGTAGTTCATTGTCTTAAATGACCTTTCTGAATGTTAGGTATAGGATTGTACATCGAAGACTGGGATCTACAAGACTGAATTACTGCAAGAAGGCATCAACATCATGTGGTTCACAAACTGAAATGATGAAGGTATTATCTACCACAAGTATTTCAACCCCATACCTACCAAAGTCATTGCACTCGTTCTGACAGCCATGAGTCACATACTATATTCTTACATTAAAGTCAATGGCGCTGAAGATGCCTCATCATTGATAGATTGAGTGTTGCATTGACGAGTGGGCTGAAGGTCTCAAGCAAGATATCAAATTCACTTCGGCTACCTATGGTTCTGTCTACAAAGGTCATTTGGCCTCATTGCAGCACTTTCAACAACACACAGCACCTTATAAACTTCTCGAGAAGCTTTGTGACAATCTCCATGACACGGCTCAGTATGTTTCACTTCAATCTTATAAGCCCTAGCCTAACATTTATGCTTTGAGTTTCCATGCTGGTGTCCAGCCACTTGCTATGATATTGGCTGCACCCCACCGGATTAACAACGACACATTTGAAGATGCGATTGGAGAATACCAGTTTGAAGCACAGGACAATGTGGAGGACAATGAGAGTTGAGGGGCAGGATGATGATGTGGGGGCTAGCGAGAGCAGCAGGCGAGGATTGAGGTATTAATTGAATCTGCTAATAACTTGTTTGACATGTTTAAATTCATCTATTTCTGTGCTATTTTGTGTGCTACTATCCCTACAGTGTGCTATATAACTCCTTGGAGTGGCTGGTAGCTGCCTGTAGGAGCATCCCTATGAACTACAGGCTACTACAAGCTACTACAGTATTGCCTCAAGCTGCCTGTAGGAGCATTTCTATGAACTACAGGCTACTACAAGCTACTACAGTATTGCCTTGTAGTACTATGTAATACTACATAGTTGCCTTACTGGCTATATACAAGGCAGGTAGCTCCCGAGCTCCGCTGACTATGCTGACTATATAGCACTATATAGTCAGCTTGCCTTTTCCTGATGAATTCTTGTGATACTTTCCTGTACAGGTTTGTGTGAGCTGACGATGCAACAGAACCTAAGTTCTTTGTGCCCGATGTTATATCATCCTAAGTTGGCGAAGCAGACGAGTTGACGAAGCAGAACTGAGTCACACGCCCTAGCGGTACCCTTTGCTGCCTCGTTGACGCTGTGCGGGGTGATGATGTAACGATGGGGTTTACTTAGAGTTTATTTTGTATTTGCTTCTATTTATTGTAGGTATACGGTCACGAGGTTGGGCGTTCAACGTTTAACGTTCAAGTTTGAGCTCCCCTAATGCACACAGCATGATCCACTCAAGCTCAGAGCTCAAACATCCACCGATGCTATTTCAGTAGCTCACATCATTGAAATAGGGTTTGACAGGAAGGTCTTCATTTCAGCAACATCTGCATCACAGCACAACCTGCTGTCGTACCTACACCAATTATATTTGCTATGCTGTACCATGCTCCTAGTGAGCCAGAGGCCCCTCAGAGTCCTGGTCAGCAGTGGAAGCTAAGGTGATTCCTATAGTATGTTTTATTTCATACATGCTGTCATTGGTTGACTAGTCAGCGTGCTAGTGAGAAATATGTTGAAGGAACGAGTATACAGCCGGCTAGCTATGTACAGAGATATTTTCGATGATCTTTCATCACAGGAGTCACAGTGCATTAGGACAGATTACCCCACATATACCGTATCGTCAAGGTGCAGATCACAAGCCTCATGAGTGGTAGCCCTCTCTGTTGCATGGCTATGGGCTGGCGACATACGAAATCCAGTAGCCACGAGTCAAGAGACCTCGCATTAGGTAGCGCGACATCCGGATATGCACTAATGATGGTATGGTGATGGTTTCTCTGAATTTTGACTAATTTATGTGTGTCTTCAATGTGTCAAGTTTCAACCTCGGTCCCGACACAACCCCTTCCGTCTCAAGCCCTTCGGTTGTCTTGAATAAAGATGACCAATGGATCATGAAGTGAGGACAGCGCTACGAACGGACGCGGATTCTAAGTTGAGACCCAAACCTGAAGCTCTTTCAGAATCACAAGTGCAGTGCAACTGCAAGATAATTACATACTAGCTAGTAGCTCTGCATGCAGCTTTGAATTTCGGTACTGTCATTACGCTAGAATTCTTCTTACTCCATCTGATCTGTTGGTTACTCATTCACGATATAGTGAACTCAAATTCTGCGATGGCTGAGGGAGACATAATGAATCGACGTACTAGTGGAATTTGGCCGAATAAGAGTAATACCCAGTTTCTTGGCTTAGTACATGTTCATGTATAACACTGAGTCTTACGCGACTTCGCTTTTACAACCAGTTCGATAGTCAAAGTGAGCTACTGGCGAAATGCTTTTTCTGCAAGAGTGATGATTCTCCAGGTCAAGGCGATGTGATATCGACTCTTCAATTTTCAATACTCCTGAGGAACGAGAGCCTCCATGCACTCAGATAGGCTGTGAATCGCTGATCGAGACTGGAATTTTATGTATTCAATGTTGCCGCATGAACAGGATGGGAAAGATACGTAGTGCTCGGCACATTTTGTATTGCATCTGGTCAGCTGGGAGATCTTACCAAGGATCTGTTTGGACCACAGTCAAGAGCATGGAATTCTACAGTCTCTGGAACATCATTCCAATACTGTACAGGACACAGCTAAGACTAAGAAACCTTGAGTAACATTCATGCGGAAATTAAATTCAAGTACATAGTATAATATCTTGATCTTGATCTGCTTACCGACAGCTCAGAGTTTTGTTTTGAGAAAATCGGGGTTTGGACTCTTCAAGTGAGCTCAGACTCAGACTGTATGGGAAGTAGTATGAATCTACACAAGATGGCAGTCCAATGTTGATAACGGCATCTTGCTGTGCCGTGGAAAACCTCTGAATGCTGCTAGTTAGGCGCCAAGTTGATTCTCAAATTCTTGCCAGGCTCCAGTAAATATGCAGTTCTACAGCCGTTGAACAGTCTTCAATTGAATCTTGGACGTCAATATTTCAATATATAAAGGCAGGAATTTTGAAAAGCATAGTAAGTGCTCTCGTTCTTCAAGTTGTGGTTACCCCAACTGACTTACAAAGATCCGAATTCATCACGCTACAAGTGCAATAGATGGCTTTCCTTTCCACATGGATCTTCAACGTGCTGACTAAGAAGTGGTGGAAAGTCCAACCGGAAACAGAAGTGTCGAGCTCGACGCACCTGGATGTAGTCAATGATCATGAGTGAGTAGACGTAGTCTCTTGTCGAGCTCCAATGAGGCTGATTCATGTGACAAAATTTTCAACCATCTAGACGCCTGGTCGACCTTACCATGAACGTTGTCAAGGAATTTACTTATGCTACTGCACAGGGCAGCTTCGGTGACGTATGGAAGTGCAGAATCTCATATAAAGATAACAATGTGGAGGTTGGTGTGAGTTTCGTAGTAAATTCCGACATCTGATGATAAGTCACAAGGTGGCTGTTAAATGTGTAAGGATCGAAATCCAGGACGACCATTTCAAGGATATCGTCAACAAGGTGGGCTGATATCATATAGAACAGCCATATAATAATGATATGAAAACGTTTGCAGAGGTTGATGGACGACTTCCGCAAATGGAAGCCACTGCGCCATGCTAACATTCTTCCCCTGTGCGGGATTACCTACGGGTTTGGTCCAGTACCGGCTATCGTATCTCCATGGATGTCCAACGGATCCCTGAGCACTTATCTTGACAAAAATTATGACAGTCTTTCTCAGGCCCGCAAATTCAGCTTGGCAAGTCTCCCCCAATGATATAACTGCACCACAACTCACAAGCGTTGTAACAGCTTGCTGATGTAGCTGCTGGTCTTCAATATCGTATGCCATGTCATTTTCGGATTGCACTAAGATAAACTGATATATGGCGCATAGTCCACTCTAAGGAAGTGGCCCATGCAGATCTCACAGGTGTAAGCAACAGTGCGGTATGCAGACGTGTGTCATTTCTCACATCCTCTTAGAACAATGTGCTTATCAGTCACGACGGAAGTGCTCTGGTAGCAGATTATGGGCTTTTGACTACATATTCTGACCTAAACGGGACCTCTTACATCAGGAGTAACGTGCGATGGGCCGCTCCCGAGCTTTTCGAAGTTCCGGATACCGAGGATGTGCCTAGCTCACCAAAACTAGCAAGCGATATTTATTCTTTTGGATGCATCGCATACCAGGTCTGTCAACGGCATATGTTTACAACGATCTTGTTCTCATTTAAATTAGGTTTTATCGGGGCAGCAGCCGTACTATAACATTCGCAGTGATCACCAGGTAGTTGTGGCCATCCTCAGGGGCATCAGGCCTAAGCGTCCAGATACCCCTGGTATTGAAGATTGTCACTGGAACTTCATCGAGCAATGTTGGGTCGAGTTATCACAGCGACCTCCTATTGCTAATGTCCGAGATTTGATTAATGACTATAGAGATGCTACGTGTTAGTGGAATAGACAAGCTTGGCAATCGACTTCTTGGGATTCCGTGCACATTGAATGAGGGACGAATCGACTTGGGGGTCTATGATTCGATCGTTGGACTCCAAGGCTTGCGGTCACGAACTCCTACCTGGTTGTGTTAGCCACTAGTATATGTCCGGAACTGTGGCAGTACAGGCGTTTGATCGGTTTCCTGCGAATGAATGAAATAACATAGGATCATACAGGCTTCCTCTATTCTAGCAACGTGTATATCTCGATACGAAATTTTGCAGGACTGCAAAATATCACTTGGGCGTCCATCTTGTAGTCACCGTTCAACGTTGTGATGTGGCAGTCAACGGAAAACCAGTGAAATTCCACGGTCATAACGCACATCCCACCATGCGCAGGAATTGAAACATTCTGTCCAAGCTACAACGTTGCAAACCAGACAAGTTGACTCATTTACTATGCACGACGTGATGGAACGCCCAGAGAAGATGATTCAAGCGGCAAGGAAGTGACCATTGTTGCGGGTAGTGCTGCTATAGGAGTGGAATCAAGAGTAATCAATTTGTGTTGATCAGGCGCGTGGATTGCTGTTCATCGGACATTGGCTCGCATAAGATTCAATGGAAGAGAATGGGGGAACCAGCGTGGTTAACGCGACTTCCCATTCACTGGTGCATTCTATGGATCGAATTCCGAATGGGCAATGATTCATATTTGCAAAAGCGAGGTACGTCACTATCTGGTACTACCGTGACGCAGGCCTGCCTCACCCTGCCGTGTTAAAAGAGCACGACGCATGAATCTACCAACCTAAATGATTTTTGCTTTCTTATCCCATTGCAAGTCTTGGTTGGAGAAGGTCGGGAGAAAGTTGTTGTTGTGGAGAAGTCCCTCGTCTGGCATAGACTCCGATAACCAGCAAGTCGATGATCATAATACCCTGTGACAATGCACTTCCTCATGCAACTTCTAATGCAGACTACCAGACCTTACAGGATTTGTATCCAAGGAGTCGCCTCATCCAATAGCACACGGTAGTTTCGGGGATGTGTGGAAATGCACCTACATCCCATCCAACCGTCAAGGCCTGGAGGCAAGCGTACTATACGTATGGCTGTCCGACAATCTGAATTCTTGACAGGTAGCAGTCAAATCCATAAGGATCGATGTCGCAGGCGATGATTCCAGGGCCAGACTTACTCAAGTAGATTATTGACTTCCCCTTTATATGTGATACGCTTGCTCAAACCATGGCTTCGCAGAGACTCTTGGACGATTTTCATGCACGGAAGCAACTGTGTCACGAAAATCTTTTACCTCTGCTCGGTTTCAGTCACGAATTTGGGCCACTTCCAGCGATGGTTTCTCCCTGGATACACAATGGCTCGCTCACCACATATCTTGAACACCATTTCACGGAATTGATCATGGAACAAAAGCTCCGGATCGTGAGTTGTTTCTCAGAAGCGCTTTTACAGGTGTTCATTGTAACCTTAGTTGCGCCAAGTTGCTGCAGCTATCAGCTACCGTACGTGGAATCTTCAATAGTTTGTGTGGACAACAAGTAACGAGTAACAACATTGCAGTCCACTCGAAGGGCGTTGTTCACGGCGATCTTACTGCCGTACGTACTAGTTGTTTGGTACCCGCCTTCTAGCTCTGATCTGGAACGGCAGAACAACATTCTGATAGATTCGGATCGCAATGCCCACGTAGCAGACCACGGGATCCTGGCAATGTGTTCTGAGCTCTCAGGGACTTCATACATCAGGAGCAATGTGCGATGGGCTGCACCAGAGCTCTTCGAGGTGGCTGAGGACGAAGAGTCATCGACTCCTCCACAGCCAGCCAGCGATATTTATTCCTTCGGATGCATCATACTTCAGGTTCGAGGTGTTCCCTAGTAGTTGTGTTAGTTTGCGACTAATATGCCGTAGGTTATGACAGGTCGACCACCCTATGCAGACGTACGAAGCGATCATCAAGTCACTGTCCTGATACTCAAGGGTAAGAAGCCAACAAGACCATCGAGTCCACACGACGTAGATTCTTTCTGGGATTTCATCGAGAAATGTTGGAGTGATACAGGGCGTCGCCCCTCTGCCGTTGATGTCAGGAGCTTTTTAGAATCAGATCATGTCACTGCGCTAGTTAAACCAACGGAGAACTGATCGACTTTATTTTATATCAGTTTATTATTCAGTACATAATCATTCCATTAGGTAAGCATATAAGTAGTACTAGTTCGCAAGGAAGTCACCTCTACATACTTGTCTTAACATTCGATTTGCTTCTACTCGACATTCGCGCTCAATGTATGAGCGTCGATGAGAGGGAAGTATCGGTGCCTCCCGTGAGCTCCCGTAGAGGAAGGCAGGCGAGGGTCTCCTCAGCCACCTCAGTCCACCTCTTACTACATTAAACCTTTGTACGCCAGCCAATTACCTACTCTATTTGCTGCGTACTAATGTTCGACAATAACTCCGGAATTTCCCTTGGAGCAGTAATCACGATGAAAGTAGGGTGGAAGACCGACCTCATGAGTTTGGCAATAGACACCTAGTGAGAATCAACCCTGGCCCGGGATGATCGAATTAAGAACTACGAAACCTTGCCCAAGCCAGATCACATTACATGAAAACCTCACGATCGAAGAGCGATTGAACGACAGTGTGACACGGCTTGAGCCGTTGCGGCGTATCTTCATCTCAGAACTTGACATACGGAGGCACGTTTCTTTTAATGCTGTGCGAGCGTCAAAGACCCTGCAGACCTTGTAGCCGGCGAAGTTGGAACTACCATGATATGCACCAGTCGAACTTTTTCGAAGGCTGAGTCTATCTCTTTTCCACGAGGATTGTTGTTTGCCAACAAAGCCGCTGAGAGTAAGATTTACCTCATGCAATACTACTTTTTTTAGTGCTGCCCTGCAGCGTTCTCCACATCCCTGACAACGTGCTTGAAGATGTTTCATTGTCTGCCACACATCAGAAGTAGGTTTTCTGCTTGACGCCCGTTTGTAGTGGAGGGGCGGTGTTCCTCATCGATCCGATTCGTCCACGGCGTTACTTCGACCAATACCAGTCGTGGTGTCGACCCTATGCAGTCTCTTTCCACAGTAATTATCGGTGAGATAACTTTGCGACGTTCTCGCACTGATGTTGTCTGCATATAAGACTGTGCGGCGCTAGGGAACGGGACTATTATTTCCTACTGCGATTGCCCGTTGACATGCTCAACCGCCTCCAACAATTCTTTGGTTTTGCAAGTTTTTTGACACTGTCCTGGAACAATTCATTCATCTCACTCTAACAGGTTAGCCGTGTGCCAAGTGGCCAAGCATCTCCTGTTCAGCCTTTGGTCGAGGGCATTCCCGCAAGCCAGACCCCGATTGCCAACACTTCCAATAGAACTTCTAATGATCAATTTTCCTACGGACGCCTCTCTAGTACTTCTGACGCAGAGGGCTCGTATGTCATTTCTTTACCTCAGTGCAGGTCTTTGTAACCATCGACCAATAGTAGTGCTCTCTGTATCAAACCAAGTGATATCCACAGGCAAACCAACTACCCAACCGCCTCGGGTGGTCTTGGAGATGTCTACAAATGTATATGGAGCTGTGACGCAAGTTCGGATGAGGTATTTATTTCTGAATGGACTTTTTCTGCATGTCCTGATTGTGACTTTAGGTCGCGGTCAAATCCCCGCGGTTTCCAAACCTGAGTGATCATGAATCTGTTAGAATCAACAAGGTATATTGAGGTTCAGTCTGACAGCCGCATATCTAAACTTTTGAGATGCAGAACCTTGACCGCGAGATCTGTATATGGGCCGAGTTGAAACATCAATATGTATTGCCCTTGTATGGTACTGTAGAGGAGTTTGGCCCATTTCGCGCATTAGTTTCCCCCTGGATGCCGAACGGGACTTTGAACTCTTACCTTAATAATGAACATGAGACCCTGTCGATGATGGATAGGCTCCGGCTGGTGAGTTTTATTCATGAAGCTGAGTACAGGAACTTAATACGTTTACAATAGCTTAAACAAATTGCCGAGGGGCTCCAGTATCGTGAGTGATGGATTGACTATGGAAGTGACCGATATAACTATTTTTTTCTGCAGTTCACGACCACAATGTGATACACGGCGACCTCACCAACGTAAGTTCATACATACTGTGCAAGGAGAATCAACTTATGGTGATTGCAGAATAATGTTCTGGTTGCTGCCGATGGATCCCCTCGTCTTGCAGATTTCGGTATCTCCAATATCATGGTACAATCCAATCCTGCCTTTTCCTACCACACCGGTGCAGTTCGTTGGGTCGCTCCAGAGCTCCTTGATCCCCCGGAATCTCAATCCATACAATGCGCAACAAAATTTACCGACATATACGCTCTTGGCGGTATCATGCTTCAGGTTCGTAGTCTCTTGTTGGCTTGCTAATGGCACTGACATCGCCTGCGTGTAGGTCCTATATGGGAAACAGCCTTACTGGTGGCTGAAGTCCGCCATACATGTTATTTCTGCTAAGTTCAGACACGTCGAGCCCATCGACTCCTCCATCGAGATCCAACCTAATCACCTGGTTTTCATGCGGCGGTGCTGGTCAACGACAAAAGAGGATCGTCCGTCAGTAGGAGAGGTAATAAATTACCTTGAAGAAGCACTGTCGAATGAGACTTTGTCTGCATAAGGTCTTGGTTTTGAAGCTATCTTCTTGCTGGTCTTTCTGTTATGTAACTCCGGTTGTGTCCTATTACTGTTGCTCCATGTATGCTCACACTTCTCGGTATCGTATGATATACTAGCTGGATTCGTATTCATGTAGAGCAATACTTATGTGCCAGCAGACACCCAAGACCAGTCCTCATAGTATATGTAAACAAGGCAATGGTAAATTGGGAAGCACACAGACGTCGTTTCGAGTACACAGCATTCTGGGCTAGTTCATTCATATTTATTATTATCCTGCTCCTAAGAACTCTACAATCACTGAGGTCACAGGTTGATCTCTGTATTTGACAGATATACATGTCAGCGAGTGTTTTACGCCAGTGAATTGACGGAAGGGTTCTAATCCTGCGACTCTTGCCGCAATAACGTGGTTAGCCAGACGTAAGGTTCATGTCCACAAAACAGCTGTACGTGGTCAGTACAGTAACTGGCATAATACACACCTGAAGTATAATGCAACCATATGAGTAAATATCAACGGCTTTACATAGTTGGCATGACCACTCCCCCTTGCTCAGGTATAGCAAGCATCCCAGGCACCATCCACCGTACATTTCCTTGGTGGCACGAACTAAAGGTAGAGTTTTGTGATTCTGAAAGGATCATTAAGAGACCGAAGTTTGCAAGATGGAGACGCCCGTCAGCGCTAATTGAAACATAGGTCTGTAAATCGAGTTGTCATACTGAGACATCGTAACTATAACTTTCAATACGTACACATGTCAAATCGCCATGGAACACTCCATTGTCGTGTACGAACATGTCGGTGAGTACGCTTGATTTGAAAATGGCGAAAATTTATGGATGCATAATACTCGAGGCAGGTCGCTATCTGTCTAAATTGAAGACATGTTAAACTCGTTCGGTGTTTCGAGAATACGGTGCGTACCATTCTCAATTTGTCGGCCTTGGATGGGACACATCCCTGTTTCACATAGCTATCGAGCCATCCATTTTCCATCCACGGAGAAACTAGAGCAGGGAGTGGCCCAAAGCCATCGATAACACCATTAAAGGTGAGAATATTTTCATGCTCTAGTGTGATCCAGACATAAGCCTCGCGACGAATCCTCCGAGAGTTGAAATGAATAAACACTACGACTTTCGGTTCATTCTTGATCCCACCTTGCTTATCCTACTCACCAGTTCTGTATCATTTGCTTGAGGAACCCTATGATTTGACCGCAACCTAAAAGGTAGTTGATATTGTGCATTTTCGATCAATTGCACAATTACCTTAGATGTTCCAATCTGAGATTGGTGAGACCAAGAACATATCCAAACATTACCGAGTTCTCCTGTACCCCTGGGATACGACTCGAGTTTTTTTTTGATTTTTGTCACAGGAATTTTATGTGACTCGATTTTGAAATCAAGTCGGTGACCGGCTGAGGACTGCCATTTCTCTTCTGCCGAGGCTCAAGCGTAATTCATGGCTGATATACACATTGAATGCAAGGGCATGGACTTACTACAGGATTTTGAGAACAGCAATTACCCATTGCAAGCAGCTCAAAGTTCAGAAGTCCACTGGCACGGGCACTGTGGCAGTGTTCATTAATAGCTGTGCAACTTTCTCGGTAGCTGACGTTATGTAAATGACGTAATACAGCACTAGTTTAAATATCCTGTCGCGCGAATAAAACCTTCGTGGATAAACATACGTCTTCTATCAGACTATCACCTTCGAAGGATTCAACTAACGCTGCACTGGCTGGCTGTGCTTATCTCCAGCGCTCTAGAAGCTCTCAAAGGCATGTGAGGTGTGTCCGTAACCGGAAATAAAAAGGATCTTGTACTAATGTACGCACTTCGCTCAGCGCCAGTTCCCTGACCAGCTTTTTGAGCGTTGAGACTTGCCGCGGGAACCTACCGTTTCTCTTATTGCTTTTCACTAGATCTAAGAGGGTTCCCTCTTTATCGCACTAGAGACTTCTTTATCTTCGAATGAGACGTTATATGCTGAGGAAAATCCGGCGCGAGTGTTCGTTTCAAGAATTACGCCCGTCCGGTTTTATCCGGGGTTCGGATTCCTACATAGAACGTCTGATGAGCCGGGACTGCATAGCTTCCCGAGGTAAGCGCACGCTTGTCACGATCAGACTGCTAGGGTGCGTGCTTGGTGTCTGAGAGGCGATGTTTGACACCCTAGGTGTTCGACAATCAACCAGTGGGACGGCCCGCTCATTGAAGACGAAAGAATTCTCACCATCTCCCCTTAATTTCTCTCCAGGTCACGGAGGGCTCAAATAACAACTCATCGCGTTGTCACCACTAGTGTTCTAGCATTGATCGTACCCGCCAATGACAGATGAGATCTTCATGATCTGGCGTTAAAATCACTGGCGCAACCCTCTAACAACAAGACAGGATCATGGTCTAGGCCACATAAAGGTCATAGCTTGCTGCACAGGAAGCTTGATCCAGTACAGGACTACACACAAGAGTTGAGTTTCCTTGCCCAAAACCGTTTCCGCTTCGAAGTGTTCTAATCTCCGATGTCGGAAAATAGCATTACTCAATCATCGCACAGAGTGATACAGTCAGTGGCTCGATTCGAGTCTGCCTTCGACAGCCAATGACTGGAAAAAACGATCAAGTGCCATACGTGTGTTTGCAAAACGAGTTTGGAAATTTAATCCTTCAATCATAACTTTGAATTGAATCCTTATGTTGATGTTGCATGTGCATATATGCATATAACCAAATCGTAAGGTATCTTCCTCCGAGTCCAATGGAACACGTGGAGTATATCATTGATGCATATGACCACTGAATGACACAGCCCGTCGGGGTTTTCCGTGACACTTGCCATCAAGACGCTAGGCCTCGCGCTCAAGCAGGACATAGGCCCTCATGATCGTGGTATTTTTGGGTTGACGGCATTTTTAAATTGTTAAATTGTCTCCTTCAGCAGTGGTATATAAGGGTGCCCGCTTCGTCTCCTACATCCCAGTCGTCTAGCACCTGTCATCTTGAGCTCTGAGATCTAGATCTACTTTGCCATGGGCGATCTCCCCCCTGTAAGTCGACATTGCTTCCACGTTGATGATATACTAATATAATTGGCAGGAGCTAGTTCAATTCAAAATTGAACCAATTTTTATTCCTGCGACAGACATCATAAGAGATGGCAAATTTCCTGATTGCAGAGGAGGGCTCGGTGATATCTGGAAATGTTCAATGGCTACAACCCAGCGCCGTGTGAGTTTAGACATGGTTAGAAGACTCATCATTGATCATAGTCAAGGTTGCTGTCAAATCTATCAGGGTCGTTTCAGCAACAGATGAGAAAATATTAAAAGAGATAGGCAAGGTCAGGGCGGGGATTGATATACAGTTCCATTCGCTCATGCATCTACTCTCCAGAGAGTTCGTCGCGAGGCCTATGTTTGGATATTGTTGGAACACGACCACATTCTCCCTCTCGAGGGCGTGACTATCGTAGAAGAATTCGGGCCACTTCCGGCACTAGTGTCTCTATGGATGGAGAAAGGATCGCTGGACGATTACTTGAAGCGCGAGTTTGCCGGACTGTCCGACTCTCGAAAGCTAGAGCTTGTAAGTGCCAAATGACTACCGCACTAACTTATACTTAGCATGACTTCAGATATGGCAGGTTACTGCTGGTATTAGTTACCGTGCGTTGTTAACAAATATAGTGATCGCACCATTTACTAAAGACTGTCCACTAGTGCACGGCAAGGGCATCGTCCACGGTGACTTGACAGCGGTAGGTCTTATCCCAATGTACATGTAATATGTAGCTGAATTCAGTGGCAGACCAACGTTTTGGTTGACAGCTCCGGTTGCCTCCGTCTCGCAGACTTTGGCCTATCGATGATCCTTGCTGAGGCGGGAAACGCCACATTCAATTCCTGTCATCCAGGAAACGTACGTTGGATGCCCCCAGAGGCTCTCCGAGTAGAAGATGAAGACGAAGATGAAGACGAAGACGAAGCTAAGGACGAGAAGCCAACAAAAGCTTGGGATGTCTATTCGTATGGCTGTGTAGTATTGCAGGTCTGTCGGATTGTTGATACGCGAAAACAGCTTCTTACAATAGTCCAAGATCTTCTCGGGAAAGCAACCCTACGTGTGGATACAAAGTGCGTTAGCTGTCATGGGCGCGATGCGGAAGGGACGTACGCCTTTCAAGGGCATGGAGGATCATGTGGTGTATCAACAGTTCTCGCCGTGCTTGAATAAGATATCAACCAATCGCCCGACGATAGACGATATCATGGGAGCTCTGGAGTCACAGTAAGTGTCATCCCGTAGTGTGATATCATGATAGTGTATAACAATTGCAGTGACGATATTACTACACGAGTTAATACTTCCTAGATTGTACTCCCCGACACCCACTTTGGTGGGAGTGTTCCGTAGTCCTGTGTACAGTGAACATGATGTTATATCCATTCTGCTTATACTTGTAGAGTGCGCACTGCGCAGAGAATGTATGCAGAGGTCAACTCAGATCAGAGGCACCACCGTTGTTGCTCATCGGGCCCAACTGCTTGTCACATCGGAGTTCGAATCATTACGATGAGTGTACAAAAGAAAGCTATTCTCAAAACACCATGCCCCTTCGAACTGACTCCAGCATGTGGCTAAATCTGTACTCAGTGCTTGAGACATGTCGGGCAGTGACGTAGACTAGGTTCCAGCATGTTGTCGTGCAGCTTCACCTGGTTCCATTCTTGCTCACGGTCTCTGAGCTGCGACTCCCTCGGCCTAGTCCACTATCTCGTCTGTGCCAGTAACATTTTCTTTGTCAGAATTCAAGTCAGCTGCTGCCAGGCTGTAGTAGATAGCACGAGAGCGGCCGTCTTCTTGCTTGCAGGCCTTCGGAACGACAATTTTGCAGCTCTGTGTAATGTCGGTCACTCGTGTTTTGTCATGGTTCGGAGCAAGCAGTGATCTATAGGCAGTAGACGAGGCTGTAGTACTAAGTATTGTAGTGTCATAGTAAACAAGAGGCGTGTAGCATGTTTCAGAGTTCGAATGGGATTCACCTTGCCGAATGCTGCCGCTTCAAGTTGACTAGCTGGAATCCATCTCAAATTTGAAAGCTGAGATCATTTTCGCAGCTGAGCGCTGAGCGCCGTTACGATTTTATTATGATCCTTTCCTATGCAGGTGGGCCGGCAGCGCCGCAGAACCTAAGTTATTTGACAACGGTGCGAGATGCTTTTAGCATCCGGTCAGACAGCTTTTCCATATCGTTATACTATAATAGCCACAGCAATGGATTTTGATTCTATGATAGTATGTAAGAGTCGTATGATTATATATTCAATAGCATTGTCGTGAGCCACAGGTACCCAGCCAGCGGATATGCGAGCCAACATTATACTTAGACAGTACACTACGTCGGTGAGGCAGTCAGAATAAAAAAGATGAGAACGAACCAGTTCCAAACGGTGGATGACGTAGATCTAATATAATGCCCCAATAGAGATAGCTTTCTCGAGAAAGTCCAGTACCTCCTCCACTGCTGGACGATTCTCACTCTCGATTGACCAGCACCGCCGCATGAAATCCAGGTAATGTGATTGAATTTGCATCGTGTCATTAATGGGCTCTTGGTATTTGAGCTTGAATGCCATGACTTGCAGTGCAGTCTTGATCCACCAGTAGGGTGGCATGCCGTATAACACCTGCGAGTACCGTATCAGCGTCATGAACAAACACAGACGAGACACTTACCTGAAGCATGATACACCCAAGAGCATATATATCACTGGATTTTGTGGCACATTGCACGGTTTGGCCTTCCTGAAGGACAATGAGTTCTGGAGCTACCCAACGAACTGCGCCAGTTTGGTAGGAGAATGCCGGGTTGGATTCTACCAGGATATTCGAAACACCGAAGTCTGCAAGGCGCGGGGAACCATCGGCATCAACTAAGACATTGCTCTATAGTCATAATCAGTGGGTCACAGAATGTTACATGGTGTGGGGAGACCTACACTGGTCAGATCACCGTGGATAACGTTGTTGTCATGGACTGTCCACGGTATTCAGTCAAGCCGGTCGTTTCCAAACCAATCTGTCACTTACGATATTTGAGCCCCTCAGTGATCTGTTTAAGCTTTGAGAAACAGTAAGCTCCCGTAATCGGCGTCAAGAGAGAAACTTACAATAAGAAGCCTATCCATCGTCGTGAGTGTTTCATGTGCACGAGTGAGGTAGGAGTTCAATGTCCCATTCAGCATCCAGGGGGAAACCAATGCTCGAAAAAGACCAAAACCGGTTACGGTGCCATACAGGCGTAATACATATTTATGATCTAATCTGGTCCAGACTTTAATTTCGCGGTCAAGATTCTGTGTTCCACAGAATGAAGTTCAGAAACGCGACAGTTTCAGAGGCTACCCAGACATACACGATTTATTTTGGAGACTTCGGCGTCTGTGAGATTTGAGAACCGTGGAGATTTGACTGCAACCTGAGTATATGTGAGCATAAGTATGAAGGAGATCAATGTGTGGCATACATCTTCCGCACTTGTGCCCCGGTTCAATATGCATTTGTAGACATCACCACGTCCACCCGAAGCGATCGGAAAATTGGTTTGCCTGGTGGCGATGCTTGTGTCCATAATAAACGAACCAGTATACGTTGATGTCTGAGCAGTCTCTTCCGGAATTAAAGAAACAAGTTGCGAGCCCCCTTCCTCAGAGATGGGACAATGCCTGCTTTCCCCGTCTTCGGAGGTATCAACAGGGGAAGCTTGGTTTAAAGAAGGTCGCTCATCGTCTGGAGACTGAGTAATATCAGATGCAGAGTGTGTGCTTGATCGATGAAGGTAAAGAGATACTCGATGCACAAGAGTTTTCACAGGAGCCAGCATATCGACAGGAGAAGCACAGACACCAAAGGATGCGGATGTACTTTCCTAGAAATAGTGGCTTACCATCTTATACACAAGAACTACAGTCGTTCCCGTTGACATCGCGAGGAAGAACCAATGGCTCTGGGAAGCAGAAACTGCAAAGGGCGTACCAGCCTCCAGGGTAGCCGCAGCTGGTATGGACCGAATGAAATCCACGCTGAATGCTGACCTTCCGCCACATAAACACCCATTTCTAAATGCGTCCAGTGGACAATGTGTTCATCAGACTTCCTGGGGCGTGTCCAGGGATGTGGAGCTATCAATTGAAAGTTTGGCCCAAACTACGCAATCGCGCAAGGCATCGACCTTGGTAACAGCCCCGTGGTGGAACGTGAACCTTGATAACCAATTCTATGTTAGCAAATGCTGCCTGTCATCTGACTTCGAGCGCCGAGAAATATGCGCTCATCCTAAACTGAATGGTTCTACCTTCTCTATGATAACGACTCAAGGCGGCGCCTATATGACTCGTGTTGTTCTGTCCACCGTAACTCCACTGTTTAGACCACCCACATCTGATAGAGGGAACTTACATCCTGATCACCGATCAATCATATCGAGCTGCTCGGACAGTCCGTTCACAGTCCGTCATCCACGGAAACTTGATTGATGTGCATGCATACCTAAGTATAGAGTTCAGGAGCTCACAATTAGAATGCCATTCTTTTGACGAAATGAAAAAAAAAAACGTAACCTCACCGATTGTAGATTCTCTGTTAGTAACTCGAGCCTCGAGGCATGGCACCCTAGATGCGGAGAATAGCATTACCTGGGGTTTGATGATCAGTGTCAGCGGTATTCTCCCCCAGAAGTTTAATCTCGGAAGGACCATGCTTCAGTGATGATCAATACCAAGTCATTCATCGCTTTGCAAACCTCAAGGACAAAGTCACAGTTCTGAATAGACATAGAATAGCGGCCAAAATGAGCCCTCATGACTGAGGTAACTGTGATTTCGAAACATCTGTCGGTTGAAGACGAAATCATTACGTTTTTGAAAGTACGAGCAATCAACATCAGTGTTGGACCAAATCAAATGCCCATCGCGGGTGAATAGACATTAACCCGAGATTATTAAGGGCATTGATTTGACGACTTACTATTGGGTACCGTAGGTCTAACAGATGCAGATCATGTGGCAGATGTATGGCGCAGCGCGATACACGTTATACAGCAACATCGTCCAATCGAGTCATATTCAACACCCCTTTACCAAATCCACTCGCAACCGCTTTAAACCCATTATCTTGCACATCTGCGAGGAATAACTCGTGTTGATCTGCCATCCTCTCATTATTCCTCCGAATCTCCTGGATGACCCCATGTTGGCGTACGCAAAGCGGGCATTCAGTTTCGTGGTCCAGCAGGCACCTATATTAAATTAAATGCACGTTAGCAATGACATCACAAGATGACCAGACAAAGTGTGACTTCGAGAAAAAGAATAGTTCGATTCAATTAATGAATAAACGAGATACGCACCGCTGGTGGTATGAGTGGTTGCACATGAAATGGACACTAGGCAGATCGAGCTGCCCGCTGCACTGAGAACAGCGCGTCACACTAAACACCTTTGCGTGCATCGGGTCCTCTAGTTCAGCCACTTGCTTCAACTTCGCATTCGTCTCCAGCCGGTAGGAGTTGATCAGTTGCTGGTCCTGCCGCGACAAATCATTGGTGCGAAAAAGACGAAGAAATGTAAAGAACTTACAGTCTGCACTTCTTCCTTTGCCTCCTTGATGCGTCCCATCAGCCAGTCCTTGACAAGTCCTACGCTCGCTACTCCATTCCTACTCAATATTTGGACTACACCAAGCGGAGGTATTGTCCGCTCCTTCTCGATATGTTCCAGAATTTTCTCTACATCCGTCTGGTGCCGCGTGAGCAGCTCCGGCGTGCTTGTCAAGAAGCGCAGCACCAGCTCATAAAGATGCGGGTGTGTTGGACCATATCGTACAAGGGCCTGCACGACTTCTGTTGACGCGGAGGACTCAGATGGCGATGTGTTGTGCTTGTCCATCCAAAAACGTAAGACGTCCTCATACATCCCCAGCTTCTCCCAGAGTATGACCAGACCTCGGGTATAACTGTAGCTGCTGCAAAGAATCAGTGCATGTGTCTTATCGCAGGGTAAGGAGTCGCTTGTCAGAACTTTGAGTGCCTTGTCCTGTTGTTCTGGAGAGCCCCCGTCAAGGTAGAGCTCAAGCAATGTGTTCCATACTGCTGCCTGATTGCGCTTCTCAGAGTCTTCATCTCCGTCTGAACTAGCATTTGGAAGAGAGGATGAGAGAGAGGAGAGCGACTGTCCCCACCGACGTGCAGCTACGCTTTCTAGGAAACGGACAAAATATGATGGATGATCGACAAAATGCGCGAAATAGAGTGTAGGCGAAGGCCGCTTCTCTTGGGATGGTGTTGGTGCGCTGGGTTGCGTTGCTTGAGGCTCTGTAAGGTCCTCGTTGTTGTCCGCTTTGGATTCCTCGACTTTGTCTTCAGGCGCGGGTACACGGGAGAGGGCAAGGTACGATAGGTACGATGGGGCGTTTGTTGGTGTGCTCGACTGTTGTGGAGTGGTGTCCTCTGCTTCGGGCATGATGAGGGGGCCAGAAACGGTGCAAAGATCAATGAGAAGCTGCGTCGTCTCCTCTGGGAGATTATCAAGCATAGCGCGTCCATACCTTGCGAGATTACTTTCCGCCTGTATAAATGTATTAGCCTCACGCAGGAAAAAAAATCCAAACTGAAAAAATGAAATTTGCACGTACCGCGGCTGCTCCCAAGTGTCTCAAATACGTCAATGCTTCCCCAAACTTCCCAGCATCCTCAATCATAACTCTCAGATACTCCTCGTGCCGCTTGTAGCGCTTTGCAAGGTAGCTGGCATGATCAAAGTACCCCGCCTGCCTGCACACCCGGATAGCAGTGTCCAGATCAAATGGAAGGTCACCGTTCGACTCTGCCGCACCAGAGCGTCGAGACTCTGTTTTGATGAAGTTGTCCAAGCGTGTAACATCTTTGAGTTTGGTGTAGGTATTAAGCAGAAGAGTGGTATGGTCAGCGTTTGCGAGGCCAAGGGCATGTAGCTCTTGCAGATAGGTAACGAGATTATGTATACGCTGAGCATCCAAGAACTGTACCACGATTGTTAGACCTGTAGTGTTGGGAAAAAACACAAACAACTGACTTTTCTAACGACATAGCTCGGTTTTACCCACCCTATCGTTTTCAGGTAGCATGACATCGCCCCATCCCAATCTCCTTTCGTGTAGAGGTGATCACCGTGCTGACGGTGAATATCAGCTACGTAGCTCTCATCAAGGTGTTGAGTCTGCGCGAGACTCAGTGCAAGGGGATATAGAGCCTTTGCGTACAGCATGGAAAGTTTTGCAGAGGTGGATTTCTCAGCAAGGCGAGTCAGCTAAAAAAGAGCAGCGACGTCACGTTAACAAGCAACGCGCAATTCTGAACATTGTTGGGACGCACCTGCCCATTATTTGTGAGGATGTAAATATTTCCCCATTCCGAGATCACCTCTCTGATACCCTCCGCAAACATTCCGGTATATCCAACTACCTTATTCTCCATGTCAAACACAGTCACCCTCGACGCATCACCGTCTCCACCTGCCGCTTGTGCCGCAAGCTTTCGCGTCGTTGCAACTGTTGTGGGTGGCGAAACAACTATCACATAGTTAAGGTGGGTATGGATCGACGACTTGTAGCCTGTCAAAGACGCAAAATCACCTTCCAGTGATTAGATTCGTACCGATCCACCCACCTTCATAAGCATATGGCGGCTCCCTCCCCTGTAAACCATACGCATATACTGCCTCGTCTCTCGCAAGCACTATCTTCTCGGCGCGCCAATCCATTACCGCACACCCCAGTCCACATCCAATATCATCTAGCAACACGCTAGATCCTCCACTCCCTTTTCCGGACACATGGTACAAGTATACCGAGTTCGTAGTCACAATGAAAAGATGCAAATTGTTATCCTTAGCATCGGCATTATTGGGACTTGCAAGTTCTCGGAAACCGAGACCAGTGATAGGTTCAGGGGATGATTCATGGATGGTGCGTGTCTTAGGGAGTGCAGTCAGGGACGCTGCGGGAGACAGTGACTGGTCCAAGTGCCTGTAAAGTAGCACTGTCCCGTCGGCCAAGCCAATGGCAAGGAAAGATAGCGCAGAAGAAAGTGCAAAGCAAGAGACCTAAATTACAAGCTCAGCAAACGAAAGCAGAACGTAGTGAGCCACTCACAGGATGAGGTTTATTGCTAGGCTGGATCTTGGAAGATCTCAACAACACTGGAGCTTGGTTTCTCTTGTCCATCTTCTCGAGATCCCAAATCTTCAGCAAACTGCCCCGTACTGCATCTTCCTCCCCAATTGTCACCAACACACCCTTCCTCTCTGCCATGTGTATTACTCGTCCTCCCACATGTGCGACCCAACTCGTTGTCGATACAAAGTCCTTGTTGAGAATGTGTACACTGCCGTGAATGTCCGCAGCGAGCAGCCCAGCACTGGAGGAGACGACAGTTGAGATTTCTGAAGCGTTCTTGAAGATCTCGGGTGAGCTAGCAAGGTCGTGGGCGTCCTTCACAAGATGAACATCAAAAAACGCAAATTGGCGAAGCTGAAGAGATCTAGTAACTGAGGGCAACTACGACATCTGACAGTGGCCAACATACCGCAGTAGCAGCTACAACAGTCGTATTTGCCATCCAGCTTACTACGAAATTGATTGTTGCAGTTTGTGAAGGGAAATTGAAACAGCGCTGAAATTGGAAACCTATTCTGCTTCGAGCAATAATACTGTAGTGACAGTAGCACTATGACTATGTACACTGGTAGGACTAAACACTAGTGTGTCACCCATGGTGGGTACTCTGCATTCAAGCCTATCTAGTAAAAATTGTGGACATGTTGACATGAAAATCCCAAATCTAGGAGCTAGTAGCAGAAGTCAGTTTTTAAGAGAGATATTGAGGCGTGAAATATCGCAAACAAACATTACATCGTACAGAGCGCAAGACGGAGAATACAACACATAGAACCGCTATAGTCACACGGGATATTCAGGGGCTTTCTTCTGGTAGTTTCAGCTGTTCCTGTATAAATATCAGGGCTTCCCTGGCCGAAGGCCTGTGTTCCGGTTTATCAAGCCAGCACTTCTGCATGAAATCCCATAGAGCATCCGCAATGGGCGGAGTCACTGGTCGAGCAGGCTTCCGACCTCTGAGTATCTGCACGGTAACTTGATGGTCACTTCGAAATTCGGAATACGGAACTTTTCCTGTAAAGACCTGCAAGGAGAATAATAATCATATTGCATGGTGTCAAGGTCTGCCCACAAACCTGCGACATGATGCACCCGAAAGAATATATGTCTGATGCCAATTGGGGGGAGCTTATTGACTCGTCATCTTCTGGCACTTGAAAGTTTTCAGGTGCAGCCCATCGAACATTGCTTCTGATATACGAGGTGCCATGGAGCTCGGCGCACAAAATGAGAATTCCATGGTCAGCCACAAGGGTGTTGCCGTTCTCATCGATAAGAATGTTGTTCTGAGTCGCGTCAATAACTGCTTTGATGAAAAACGTATCTGTGTTACTCACGCCGGTGAGATCACCGTGTACTATGTTGCTAGAGTGCACTGATATTCATGTTAGCTTTGCGCGGAATACTGACGTTTGTCGCATACAGTACTGAAGAGCTGAAGCGACATCTTTGAGCTGTAACAGTAAATTTTAAGGTGCGAGCCATACCACAAAAGAAACACTCACAATTTGGAGCATTCGAGTGAGAGTAAGTTGCTGGAAATCACGTTCCAGAAGCATGGTGAGTGAGCCTTTGTGCATCCATGGGGAGACGATAGCAGGAAGCGGACCAAACCCTTGAGCTATTCCCAGTAAAGGTAACAGATTGGCGTGTTTCAGCTGAATGTTTCGCTGCAAGTCATGTTCTAGCCTCTGAGGTGTTGGAGTACATTAGCAAATAAACACGTGGTACCCGTGCGCAAAACCACCCGAACCTCAGTAATTTTTGTCTTGCAATTATCGTTCGGAATCTCAAGTCGCAAACACTTTACTGCAACACGCTGGTAGACAGAACGTCAGCCAGTTATTGACGGTCGCAAACTTAAAAGAGCTACTCGCCTCTACCGTGATTCGAGGGTGCTTGCGTATGCACTTCCAGACATCCCCAAAGCTGCCTTGAGCGACAGGGTATCGGGATGATTCCTTGCTTATTTGCTCAGTAAGGTCGAGCAGGCTAATCATCCGTCATGGTACGATAGAGTAAACATTGCGTGAGATATGAATGCATAAAAAACTAACTCATTTTTGGTATTCTTTCCGTGTGTTGTTTTGACGTTCTCCTGTTGGACCAGATTCCAACCAAGCCCAAGGTTAGCAAGTAACAAGCGTAGCTTCCACCCCCACTTCTTCAGCCATGCTTGAAACCGAGCGGGAAACAGGGACTCCATATCAAATGGAGACGACATGGGATACTGTCCTGGTGGCCCGTGAGGCACACTCGACTCTTATAATGGTTGCTGGAGTGAGATTTGGCCTATCTACCAATGGAGGGTGACAGGGCCTTCGAGTGGGTTCTTCGAAGGTTCGTAATCATGACATCTCAGATTGACGCGTTTGGGTTCAACGCAAGAAGTAAAGGGGTTGCGTAATGATGCTTGTTTGACCCTCTTACACCACCATTAGCATCACCAAGACCCCCTAGACCTTCAGTGATCTCCGTAGTGTGAAAGAGGCCATCTGCTTTTCATCCACAGCGCTAGATATGTAACGACCAATGGCCAAAGCAGATCCAAGAACACTTACCCGATCAAATAGATACATGAATCTGGATGATTCAAATGTCTGTGGGCGCCCCGCAGCGACTTGCCATTCTAACCCGCGTTCGAAACGGAATTAAAATTTCGGACTAGGCTACATCCATCCATTGGCGCATATATGAAACATCATTGCGAAGCTGAGCGCGATTTCGCACTATTAACGGAATGCCAGCACTATATTTCATTTATCCTGGCCTGGGAGAAGACCATCAAAATCTTACAGTATATACCTTAGGCATTGGCTCCTACCATATGTGACATCCTTAACGGATGCCCGAGGCTGGCGCAAATGTTATCACCTGTAATAGTTGGGGATGGTAGTAAGTACTTTTTAAGCACGATGGACTCTAGCCACGGCTAAAACTGGCAATAAGCCGGAGCCGCGGCAACACTACGGCGGCCCGTCACGGCTGGCACGCCGTGCCGTCGGAGTTTCAATTATTTGCATTCATCGCGTCGTTTGCGGCGTATGCGCCAAACTTTGAAACTCATGATACTATCTCTCATAATGCATAAACTATTGGCAGTCCCGATAGTATGCATTATGAGCATGTCTACTGTATGTGGTGGTGAGCGACTGCACAGCTTTGAAAGTCATGGAAGTCGTTTGAGGGACAACGGCGGCTGCCGAGAGAGAACGGTTCAAGAATCAAGTGAACGTGTTAGGCATACTTCGGAGCTTGGTATTTGACTCGTGCCAGAGGTCCTCTCTCTTATCCCGTCTATTTATTGCACCCCCACATCGCTCATAGTAATTGACCACTCGTTATGAGTGAAGACCATAGGCCAGATCCTCCGCCAGAGACTTCCGAAGCAACCCCTCATGAAAGCTCGGTATGTGGTCTCATGGACTCGATCACTGTGGATGTGTGCTCATGAATTTTGTCATTGCCTCTGATGCTTCCTTCATACAGAGTCAATCCCGTAGTCGACTCTGGCAGGCTATTAAGGTGGAGGACGTGCCAGATGATTTAACACCCTTTATTACTCGAACAACCCAGGACCACATAAACGGAGGTGCATTTGGCGATGTCTGGAAATGCAATTACAATACAGATGGTATCTCAGCCGTTGTCAGTCCATGTTTTAGACTCGTTTACCATGCGCCGGCTTATGCCGACCAATTGATCACTCGTACATAAGGTTGCGGTCAAGGCCTTCAGGTATCCAGAGCAATATTATGATTCAGAGAAGGTAGGAGACATGAGGTTCACATACACATTGGCACATATTACTTAGGCCATTTAGTTTGTCCAGAAAATCAGCCGAGAAATTGGCATTTTGAAGATTCTACGCCATAACAACATTGTACCGCTGTTGGGTACAGTGACAGGATTTGGACAGAGGCCAGAGTTGCGCAGTTTAGTAACTCCGTGGATTCCTAATGGCACGTTGAATGCCTACCTGGCATCTAATCACAACGATCTAACAATGCTGGACCGTTCGCGTATGGTGAGCAGAATTCTCGTCAGATCCTTTCGCTTCTCAAGGCTCACCCGAAGTTGGAAGCTAGAGGATGTTAGCGCCGGACTGCAGTACTGTCAGTTTCATCTATTTTCTCGAGTTGTTGTCAACTTGTGGTAACCCACCTATGGTGTAGTGCACTCGGTGTCTATCATGCATGGTGATATAACAGGGGTGAGCCTAGAGCTGCTTGGGCATTTTCGAAAACTAATGAACCTGTAGGCGAATATACTGATTGACGAGGGAGGCCATGCAAGGCTAATTGATTTTGGTCTTTCCACCATTGTGCGGCCCCTTCTGGGCCAGTCACACTTGGCTGCGACATCTATACGCCCAGGTGCAATTCGTTATGCGGCACCAGAACTTCTATTAGATGAGGTCTGTGACCTATCTTTGGAAAAAACTGATATATACTCTTTTGGTTGTGTGATGCTTCAAGTGAGTCGGTTGTTTGGTTTCAAAATGTTCACTCGAGGACTCATGGAGCAAGATTCTCTCGGGTCAGCACCCTTGGTCTGAGATCAAGTCTCCAAAGGCAGAGTTGTGTATTTGGGGTTCCATATCCCAAGGTCGTAGCCCACGGCGCCCCAATGGCCACCCTGCAATACTTGACTCAGATTGGGATATCATTCAAAAATGTCTGCAATTCAGATCTGAACTTCGACCTTCGGCTGATCAAGTACTCGACCTCGTCATGTGTAGGCGTTCCTCATTAGGTCAGTCTGTATCGTTCGCGGCGCTTTGGTGACCATCCACTTACATGAGCTCTAAGATTCTTCTAGCCCATTCGATGGATCTCACGATGATGCGCAGGATGGTTTCCCTGAAGCTTCCCTGCACGATGATTCCAACAATTTTGACATAACAGAACACCTACCCAACAGTTCACCGCCCCACCTTGCTCAAGAGGTGACAAATGCAATCATAGACCCTCAAGCTTGGAGATCTTCGTAGGTCCAAATCTGCACAGATTCACAAGTTTGAATATTCATTTTTCCAGTTCTTGTTCGTCACTTCTGAATCTTGGCAACACCAGTGCAGTAACGGTGTTCGACACTGCTTGTTCATCACTTAACACTGGCTCTTGGCCATCGCTCACGAGCCTCGGAAATGGTCCTGCAAGAGCGTCAGAGACTGGTTTTCGTGAGTTACATCCATATTCAACAAGCGTCGAGGTAGATAAGTTTCTTCACCAGGAGTAGTTCAATCAACTGGCATCCTGGGACATGAACGCAAACAATCAACACTACCACCACTGTCACCTCCAAATGTGAGCAACCGCCCCCTTTCACATCATATACCAGTTACAAATAATCATTCTGGGTCAATTGCCGTTACACGGCACAGCGCGGAATCACCACAGTGCACGGGTACGAGTAGCGCTATATCCAACTTAAAGGGTCAAATATCACTGACCACAAGTCTAACATAGTAGGATGGCGCAAGTGTTGCCTCCGAGTCGGAACATCGTCATCTTTGGAGAAACAGGAGTAGGCAGTAGCTCCGTGATCAACTTGATGGCCGGCCAGCAAATTGCGCACACATCGCCTGACTGTCACCGCTGCACTCTGCATTGGACGGAGTACCCAATAACCTTCGAAAATGGGACTAAATACAAGGTGTTTGATACGGTTGGCTTCAAGGTGCCCTGTCTACAAACCGGAGAGTACCTTACTGCAATTTCAAATGCATATGGTCTCATCAACACCTTGAAAGAACGTGGAGGTGTCGACCTCTTACTCTTCTGTATACGCGGAGGTAGAGTGACGGCAGCCATGCAAAGCAGCTATAAGTTGTTCTTCGAATTTCTCTGCGAGGAAAAAGTCCCGCTCGTGCTAGTCATCACAAACCTCGAAAGAGAGGAAAGGATGGAAGACTGGTACACGCGGAATGTGGGCCACTTGAAGAAGCATAATATCAGGTCCGCGGGACACGCATGCATAACTGCGGCGAATCTTCTCGACGGGAGACATAGAGACAAGTACGAAGAGTCGTGCGGAATACTCCGTAGAGTGGTTGAGGCTCATTGCAATGCATCCATGGAAGGGTGGACCGGTGGACAAGGATGGCTTCCTTCGTTCATTGGCAAGCTCGTGGAATTTGTCGTCAGACGTCCTAAAAAGACGGATATCGTTGGGATCCTCACAAAACGATGTGGAATGACGAAAGAGGTAGCTCGGCAGGTAGCGCAGCATATCAGAGACGAAAATTAATCGTAGGATAATCTCGGATTTGTCACTATGATCGAGCATACCACTACTACAATGACAATGATCTTGCAGTGTAACTTTCCCTGTCACGTAGTAGTAGTACTTAGCGCTACACGCACTTCAATGAATTGTGCAACAGTATCAAGAATACTGGCCAAATAGCAGGAATATTATGTCAGTCCATTTTGGCTTGTGCTCATCTACTCCTCGTACCTATCTCGGATCGGTCTCTTTCACATCGGATCTGTCGGATTCGTCCAACACACATAACGTCGACATGAACTGGAAATCACTCCGTTCTTACAATATGTATATAGATGTATGAGTCGCATGAATCCCTGTATGTACAATAGCTTTGCCATGAGCCACAGGCACCGAGCCAGCGGATATACGAGCCATTATCATACGTAGACATTATACTATGCCAGTGAGATAGTTAGAGTAAAAAGGACGAGAATGAACCAGTTCCGAATGATGACATTACGTAGATTTAAGATAGCACCCCGATAGAGATAGCTTTCTCGAGAAAGTCCAGTACCTCCTCCACTGCTGGACGATTCTCACTCTCGATTGACCAGCACCGCCGCATGAAATCCAGGTAATGTGATTGAATTTGCATCGTGTCATTAATGGGCTCTTGGTATTTGAACTTGAATGCCATGACTTGCAGTGCAGTCTTGATCCACCAGTAGGGTGGCATTGCCGTATAACACCTGCAGGTACCGTGTCAGCATCATAAGCAAACGCAAACGAGACACTTACCTGAAGCATGATACACCCAAGAGCATATATATCACTGGATTTTGTGGCACATTGCACGGTTTGACCGTCCTGAAGAACAATGAGTTCTGGAGCTACCCAACGAACTGCGCCAGTTTGGTAGGAGAATGCCGGGTTGGATTCTACCAGGATATTCGAAACACCGAAGTCTGCAAGGCGCGGGGAACCATCGGCAGCAACTAAGACATTGTTCTATAGTCATAATCAGTGGGTCACAGAATGTTACATGGTGTGGGGAGACCTACACTGGTCAGATCGCCGTGGATAACGTCATTGTCATGGACTGTCCACGGTATTCAGTCAAGCCGGTCGTTTACAAACCAATCCGTCACTTACGATATTTGAGCCCCTCGGTGATCTGTTTAAGCTTTGAAAAACAGTAAGCTGCCGTGATTGGTGTCGAAAGAGAAACATACAATGAGAAGCCTATTCATCGTCGTGAGTGTTTCATGTGCACGAGTGAGGTAGGAGTTCAATGTCCCGTTCAGCATCCAGGGGGAAACCAATGCTCGAAATGGACCAAAACCGGTTACGGTGCCATGCAGGCGTAATACATATTGGTGGTCTAATCTGGTCCAGACCTTAATTTCGCGGTCAAGATTCTGTGTTCCATAGAAATAAAGTTCAGACAGCAGCAGTTTCTGAGGCTACCCAAACATACACGATTTATTTTGGCAACATCAGCGTCTGCGAGACTTGGGAACCGTGGAGATTTGACTGCAACCTGAGAATAGATGAGCATAGGTATAGAGAAGATCAATCTATGGCATACTTCTTCCGCACTCGCGCCCTGGTTCAATATGCATTTGTAGACATCTCCAAGTCCACCCGAAGCGATCGGAAAGTTGGTTTGCTTGGTGGCAATGCTTGTGTCTATAATGAACGATCCATACATTGATGTCTGAGCGGTTGCGATTGGAATCAAAGAAACAAGTTGCGAGTCCCCTTCCTCAGAGCTGGGATAACGTCTGCTTTGCCCGCCTTCGGAGGTATAGACAAGGGAGGTCTGGCTTAAGTATAGTCGCTCATCATCAGAAGCCCGAGCAACGTCAGATGCAGAGAGTGAGCTGGGTCGATGAAGGTAAAGAAAGACTCGATGCGCAAGAGTCTTCACAACAGTGAGCATGTTGATAAGGGAATTACAGACACCAAAGGATGTGGATTTACTTTCCCAGCAACAGTGGCCTGCCGTCTTATACACAAGAACTACAGCAGTTACCGTTGACATCGCGAAGTAGATCCACCAGTAGCTCGGGCAGTACAGAGTGCGCACCAGGTCAGCTGCAACTGGCGTGGATTGAATGAAATCCATGCTGAATACTGACCTTCCACCACACAAACGCCCGTGTCTAAATGCGTCCGGTGAACAATGAGTTCATCCATCTTCCTGAGGTGTGTCCAGGGATGTGGAGCTATCAATTGAAACTTTGGACCAAACCACGCTATCGCGCAAGCCATCGGCTGCCCCATGGTAGAACATGAACCTTGATAAACAACAAATGCTGCCTGTCGTCCAACTTCGAGCGCTGAGAAATATGCGCTTGTCGTAAAATGAATGGTTCTACCTCCTATGGTAATAACTCGAGGCGGCGTCTATATGACTCGTGTTTTTCTGTCCACTGTAAGTTCACTGTTTAGACCACCCATATCCGATATACAGGAAATTGCATGCCGATCATCGATCAATAATATCGAGCTATTCGGACAGTCCCTTCACGGTCCATCATCTACGAAAACTTGAGTAATGTGCGTGCGTGCGCGCGCATCTAAGTATAGAGTTCGCGAGTTCCCGATTGGAATGCTGTTGTGTTGACGAAAATGAAAAATAAAAATAAAAAATAAAAAAAAATAACCTCGCCGATTGTAAATTCCCTACTGGGATTTCCTTGAGGCACGGCACCCTAGATGCGAAGGATAGTATTACCTAGGGTTCGATTATGTGTCGGTAGTATTCTGCCCCAGAGGTTTGGACTCGGAAGGACCATGCTTCAGTGATCATCAATACTGAGTAGCTCATCCCTGCAGGACTCAAGGACAAAGCCCCATAGACTAAGGACAGCGGCCAAAATAAGCCCACATAATTGAGGTAACTGCGATCTCGCTCAAAATTTAGAGGTGATGGTCAGCAAATATGAAGCGTCTGTCAGGTGAAGAGGAAATCACTGCACTTATGAAAGTACGAGCAATCAATATTGGTGTTGGACCAAATCAGTCTGCAAATGCCCATCGCGTATCAGTAGACGTCAACCCGAGGTGATGAAAGGCATTGGTCTGATGACTTACTATTAGGTACCGTAGGTCTAACAGATGCAGATCATGTGTCAGGAGTATGGTGCGGCGCGATGCAGGTTACACAGCAACATCGTCCAATCGAGTCATATTCAACACCCCTTTACTAAATCCACTCGCCACCACTTTAAACCCATTATCTTGCACATCCGCGAGGAATAGCTCGTGTTGATCTGCCAATTTCTCATTATTCCTCCGAATCTCCTCGATGACCCCATGTTGACGTACGCAGATTGGGCATTTGGTCTCGTGGTCCAGCAGGCACCTATATTAAATGCATGTTAGCACTGACATTACGAGATAGCCAGATGAGAAGGTGTGATTCCGAGAAAAGGAATGCATCGGTTCACATAATAGATACGTACTGCTGGCGATGAGTGATTGCACATGAAATGGACACTAGGCAGGTCGAGCTGCCCGCTGCATTGAGAACAGCACGTTACACTAGATACCTTTGCATGCATTGGTCCTTTCAAAAAAAAAATCATCAAAGCGAAAATGAAGAAGACATGTAAAGAACTCAGTCTCCGCTTCTTCCCTTGCCCCCTTGATGCGTCCCATCAGCCAGTCCTTAACATGTCCTACGCTCGCTACTCCATTCATACGCAGTATCTGGACTACACCAAGTAGACTTATTGTCCGCTCCTTCTCGATATGTTGCAGAATCTTCCCCACATCCACCTGATGCCGCGTGAGCAGCTCTTGTGTGCTTGTCGAGAAGCGCAGCACCAGCTCATAGAGGTTGAACCATATCGTACAAGGGCCTGTACGATTTCTATTGACGCAGAGGGCTCGGATGGCGATGCGTTGTGCTTGTCCATCCAGAACCGTAAGACGTCCTCATACATTCCCAGCTTCTCCCAGAGTATAGCCAGACCTAGGTATAGCTGTAGCTGCTGCAAAGCACCAGCTTATTGCACGGTAAGGAGTAAGGTAACCAGCATGATCAAAGTACACTGCCTGCCTGCATACCCGGATAGCACTGTCTAGGTCAAACAGGAGGTCACTGTTCGACTCTGCTGTACCAGAGCGTCGAGACTCTGTTTTAATGAAGTTGTCCAAGCGTGCAACGTCTTTGAGTTTGGTATAGGCATATAGCTCTGGCAGATAGGTCACGAGATTGTGTATACGCTGAGCTCCCAAGAACTGCACCACCTGCCACTGGTGCCGCAAGCTTTCGCGTCGCTGCAACTGTTGTGGGTGGTGAAACAACTATGACATATTTAAGGTGGGTGTGGATCGACAATTTGTGGCCAAAAAGCGTGACATCATGTGACGGTGGCGCTGTCAGACAGCGCCCGCACAATATTACATAATCGTAGCGGCGCCGTGCGCCAATCCCCGACTCGGCCGACAAAACCTGTGTTTTTCCTTTAGAACTCCGAAGAGAGAGAGGATTCGCAGAGAATAAAAAGAAATTAGTTCCCGCGCACATTTGCATACAGCTGCCGATAACACTATCCCTGTACCAGGCAGAAAAGTCAATGGCTGAATAGTGTACCCATCAATCAATACGGCCGCACTCCTTCGCCGCATTTGGCTATTTGGTGTTGTTGAAGTTTCGTCCCGTTCCGACGTTTTAATCGGTTTATAAAACATGATCAAAAGCTATTAGGACCAAGCTAAAGACGACATCGAACGAGGTAAATACCAACCTACTAAATCGCTTCGAAAAAATCCTTATCGCAGTGAAATCGGTTTTTAAGGATATAGGTCACGCGTGCTGTACTGATCACGAAGACAGCAAATTTTTTACCTTCCCACGTACGATTTTGTAGAGAACCACGCTAGTACTGCATGAATTTGGCTTCGACTTCAAAACATCATATTGAAAGAGGCAATATATTACATTTTACGGAGTCTTTCGAGCTGGTAAAATCATCAGTATGTTCCGCGATGTGGTGTTGAAACCGAGGCGGTGTTGAAATTTAGGCAGTGTTGAAACGCAGGTCACCAGGTGGTGTTGAAACCATACCATCAATCTTTGCTCAACTGCATTGCATTCCCGTTGAAGTCCTCACGTACGTTTTCCTGTTCCTCCTCACCCTCACACTCTTCCTCATCGGAGAGCTCGCCTTCCAGGGACTTCTTTCGTTCATGATCTTCATCAGGCTCCTCGGTAGCCTTGCGTTTTCCCTTGGGGTCTCTCGTGTAATCGGCGAGCGCTTTGGCAGCAATGGCGAGATCGGGAAGGACCTTCATTCCCTTGAGCATCACTTGGTACCTTCTGGATCCACTTCTTTCCTCGGGATTCCCGTCCCTTCGACCTGAAATGGTCCATCTGTAATGCAGACAGTCAGTGTTGAATTGGATGTCGTCTGATTCATTTCTCACTCACAATTTCAGCTGACACTCGACCATTACGATGTCTCCTGTCGCCAACTTCGTTCTGTATTCCCCTGGCCGGATCAGGTTTCCGCCGCCATCGCAGATGTTGGGGGCCACAACTTTCGTCTGCTGCAGCCCGAATTGGGTTATCAGCCCTGCGTATCGGCCCAAGGGGTCCGGCAGATAGGAAAGCAAGTCTTTCTCTATTTTCGTTTCATCTCCATGATCAGACACTGTCCAGCACAGATCACAATATAATTCTCACCATCGACAGCACCTGAGTTTTGGCCATCACCACCCGGTGGACTGCCACCTTCACCCGCGCTATTTCCGTTGGCTAAAACAATTGTAAGTATTTCTTCTTTAACTTAATTTCAGAGAGACTTACTTCCGCCTTGCATGGCCACCCCTCCTGGATATCGTGGAGTAGGCATCAGTGGTCTGCAATAATCTACATGGTCGCCAAAAGTACGTACTACCGATGTCGCACCGTCTCAAACGGGGTATGGAAGATCGTGTAGGATCCGGCAGGTCTTGTACCAGGACATCCGTACTCACCACTACGGAGAATCGTGTCTTCTCTCCTTCTTTATATTCGCGCCAGAAAGGCGTGTCGCGAGGCACAATTGCCTTCTTGGACAGTACTGTGAAAGTGTCAATTTTTTCATCTCTCTTGTTTTATGTTTTGCCTACTCACGAGCGTTTCTAGCTTCCTGCGCTTCGCCGTGCAGAACATTCAATAAGTCAATTGCAGCTGAGCTGCACTTTATGGCTTCTTCAGGGAACGTTTCCGAGCCCTGGTTTTCGAGCTGGCGCAATTCGAATTGACCGCGCATTTTCTTCAGCGCGCCAAGGTCCAACTGTTCATATTAGGTCAGATTTTTTCAAGTTGTCAGGCAAAGAAACTCCATGCTTACTCCTGTGCGTGGCAAGTTGAAGTATGGTCCTGTACGATCAAATTGGCCCTCGAGGTCGATAGTCGCGGGAAACTTGAAGGTAAAGGGCTCCCCTATCGCATTCACCCAATATTCGGCGTTGTCGCCCATACCTCTGATAGGCCTCGGATTGTTCGTGGCAGGAACACCGGCAACAGTATTGCTGTTGACGGCCAAAGAGGCGGTGGATAGGGTATACAAAGACATCCATAAAGGATTACTAATGAGAGAATCGTCTTTGGAGGTAGTGTTGCGGGAATTGGATTGAAAGGAAGACATGGCTTATTACTTTCAGGTGTCGATGGAGTCCAAAGAAACAAGAAAGTCCCTTATTATTTGTATTCATTCGTTGTACGCTGATGACCTAGCATAGAATCACATGCAATGTGTTTTGGAAAGCTTGACGTCGAGAACACGATGTTGTTTGATCGTTCATTGACGGTATTTGCAACCTGATTCCTTATCTTGTTGTTCCTGCCAACGTATTCATCGGACTGTATCATCTTGATCACTAACGGTCAATTTTATGTCTCAGATGAAATTCCGAACATTCATCGACAATGGTCACTGGTTACCTCGGTTTACGCTGTCATTTGTGGCTTGACATCGATGACTTGGCCTTTCATAGTTTAAACTCTTGACATTCCCGTCACATTCTAACTTCAGAATAAACGTATTCACTCCAGTCGCTGTAGCTCAAACTCCACCCCCAACCGTCTATGATGACGTCTGCAGTCATGCAGCTACTTGACCTATTTGAGGACAAAGGAGCCTTTATTTTTGGTATGTTCGATACGCTATCTGATAAAACACGCTGACATTCTAATAGTCGAACACCAAGAGAGAGGACCTCCCATGTTCCAAATCATTAGATGCGCTGACATCAAATTGTCCGGCACAGTAGGAGGAAGAGATCCGTCATGCAACGTCTTGATAGTGACAGAATGCATTTATGACGAACCCGAGCAACTCCAACGTAAGTGATGCAGCATTTAAGATGCCTTAATGTACTAAAGACGATGTCCAGGAACCGTCTTGAGTCTCGCATACGATCGGACGGTGGACACTGTGTGTGCTGAAAGCTTGGAGTTAGCAGAACGCTTAGCTGGAGATGCGATTACTGAGCACTGGCTCCCCTGCGAGATCGAGAACATGATTTTAAGTCGAGAGCTTTGAGCGCTGTCCTACCTTGTCTGTACAATCCCTGTTACCTTGGGATGCATGTGAATAAGTTGGTGTATTAGTCACGCAATAGAGACCATTGACAGACACTGTCCTCCAACTGTACATTTAGCATGTTTGATTCTGGCGGCCCGCATAAGATGGCGTCTTCTTAGAATGATCCGTCGATCGTCTTCCTTTTCTTGCCCTTCTCCTTTCTTACTTGTTCGTTGTCTTACGACCAGCATACCTCGTTATACTGTGTGTTCTCGATTTTGTTTATGCAGTGCTATGCTGATAGTACATTAGCATGGATATGAATCTAAACCAAAAAAGTCCACATCTCATACTACAGTCGTCCACATCCTGTTGTTACTCCTACTCCCATGCAGTTGTCTCACCGAGAAAAACATCAGGCACAATAATCAAATTTTTGTCATGGCATCACAACAAAACGATCGTCGGTATCGTGGTCTGTGAGACGTACACACAAGGCCAAGTAAGCGATCGATCACTCCCTCCCATCTCAAACAGGCGTGACCACATATGCCTCCCATTTTTGAAGTCCCAGGTTGAACCTTTCAATACACTACGCACATCCTTTTCAGTCGTCGTACAGGTCCAGGATGAGCAAACCACGGGATGAATGTACGCCACAATTTCGACGAATCTGACCCTTCAACACTAACTGTCCAAACTAGTCTTTCGCATGGCTGCCCTCGTACGCCTGGTATACGAACACCTCCCTCTGTTGTCCGATGTCCTCGCATTGAGGAATACATGTCATTCGGTACAAGACATTGGATCCTCGATCCTCTCCAAACGATTTGATGACACGGTTGAGCCATATGTTGGGACCCACCTCACACAACTTCGTTACTTAATGCACGGCACACATGCGGTCATCGTAGGCTCGTGTGCAATGCAAATGCTACTTGGAAACGACGTCGTCACGCGGGATCTTAATATACTCGTAGCGCATGGTGGCAGAGTCGCGATGCATTCATTCATTGCCCACACACTCCATTATCAACGCGTCTATAATGTCCATATCAACTACATCTACAAAGACTGCACCTCGAATTTTGCCAAATACCAATGCGGTGAACGTATAATTACTCTGACGGAGGCAGCAGAAGATGGTCTATTTAAGGTCATCTTATCTTCCCCAACGACCGCCGACATGACTTTCATGACTGTGGGCGGTCTGGCAGTCTTGTATCCGGAGTGGACATTACATCGCACGACTGTGATTAACCACACTGTACTTTCCGCGGAAGCCGGCAAGAATGTAGGGTGCATTGAACAGGGCCTTTGGCAAGTTGAAAGGGGCGCGGCTTTCCTTGGCAAGCCTTGCGGATCTCTGTGCCCATCCCTCTGGCGAAACATCCGAGATAGTGTGCACCAGGGCCTCGTCCTCCAGTGGGACATGCGACAGAATGTCGCATCGTTGATGCGCAAGTCCAACACAATGTGGCGCCTCGCCGAACACTGCCAGAATATTCAATGTCCGTTCAACCCCACCGTCAACGGACGCCTAACTCTCATACCTCCTAAGGAAATACCTGGAGACTTGCGAGGTATCCAGCAGCAGGAACATCGAATTGAACACCACTTACCGGTTAGAATCATACACACAGTCTTTCTCAACCACTGACGTGCTAAATCTGCAGGCATATCGCAAGAAATATGTGGGCATCTTGTATGGCACAAAGGCAGTCAAACCTCATCTGGTAACTGTACCAGTGCGTGATGGCCTTGACCGCCTAAGCCATATTTCGCATCTGGAGGTGTCCCATTGGCTTGACTACGCGGGTCCCAACAAATTGATGATTCCTACTTCACGGGGTCGCAAAACATTCAATGTTGGTGAAGATCCAGATGCGACTTCGGGCCCACATGGGTATACATTCTTTCGAGAACATCCTAAGGCATACGCACCTCCTAACGCATTGATCCGCGAATTAGCCAAAATTGCCAACAACCTTGACGACGTAGACGGCAACGTGTTGGTCATCAAACACATGTGGAAAAACAAACACAACGTTTTAGATTGCACACACGAAGACGTGGAGCACGTCAGCGAAATTTTAACAAAGTGTGTAACCTTTACTCCTAGCGAGTTGTAACCTTTCATGTATTGATTTGGCCTTATAGTTCTATAGGTCAAATTGAATTCTGGACCTGACTTTGAGGGACATCGTCGCAGATTTTAAGTAGCTATTCAACATAGTTCAAATGATTATAAGATAGAAAGTTGGATAGCGAAACCTGCCGCTGTGCACCATACTGTTGCCGTGGGACACACAAGCGAGAACACTCTGTATAACATCTTAGGGGCTAACCGATCGATCACGTCTGTCAGAAGATCACCTAGGACAAAAGATAAGTTTCAGGATCTAGACCCACCTCGAATGTTCCAACTGATCTGACTCTAACTCAATTTGCAAAATGTATCAACCACCCGCATGTCACGGACAGTATGATACAAAAAGGGATGTGAGTCAGGGCATCGCCCTTCTTATGACAGTGTTGCATTGCACCCAGACATTCACAAGCCACAGACTTCGTCATACAGCACATGTGCCAGACCGAATGTGTGGGGTCGTCACACAAAGGTGAGACTTTGCAGACTAGTGCTCAGTTCCTGAAACATGGTGAAATAAGACCTCGTTGTAACCAAATTTTAGGACGTTCAGATGACATACGGGGAGACCAGCAATCTGAAACTTTGCGCAAGGCCTAGGCCTTAACGCTGTTGATCCCATCAGTCAAGTTGCCAGATCATCATCGTTGGATTCGGACCAAAGGGTGTAAACTACAATACAAATGTGCTCTAAGATTGAATGCACACGAGCTACACAGTCACAGGCTGCCTGTGAGGGATCATGGAGTTACGAATGTCGAAAATTAAGATAGCTTCCTGAATTAACACAGGATAAGCATTATACGACCAGCCCTTTCATCAGACTTACTCTCCATGTGGCCACGTCGAACTCAAAGACCATTGTTCGTCTTGAACGGGCGTCGAAGTGATTTGGGTTCGTCGGTGATTCACATAAGTCTGACATTTCTAAGTAATGTTACTTTCCAAAAACTCATAGACTCACATGTGATGGGTTCACCGTCCTCTGTGATCTTGAAGCCACAGATACCTTCGTGAAACAAACAAGACATGTAGTACAAGTTTTCCACCGATTGGCCAAAGTGATTCGGATTGATGATGAAGCGGAAAAGGTTGACAGGGCCGGTCGTATGTAAGATGCTCGTCATCTGGGGCAAGCATATGATTAATCTCTTTAGATCAACAAGCAAGACGACACCCACCTCGTACATAATAGTGCTTTCTCTCTCAACGTCATAACCATTGGTCTCTTCTTGCTCCAGTGAGGCACCTCCTGGGACGAGTTCACATGAGACATCTGATGACATGGAGGATTGAGATGACGGACTGTTGACATTGGTGACGTTTGGTTCGTACATCGATTGCAGCGTGACATAGACTCAAAACTTGTTGATAGATTTGTAGCATTTTTTGTCATCTCCGTCAATAATCACGTGGTCGACATCACTCATGTGAAATGACCGTCGGTCGGACTCAGTTGATCTGAGGGAAGTATATGGTGAAAATCCGAGCAACACGTATGAGGTGAAAACTTACCTCGACAACCCGAATGTCAATCAAGGTATCAGTTGACTGCTGGGTAAAGTCAGATCAATGTAGTACAATGATGAGTTTGGCGAGTACTCGCCTGACGGCGTGTCCTGGAAAACGTACACACAAATGTGCGCTTCTCGTCCATCAAGCTCCCGCACATCTAACAAATTGATGGAGATATCCTCAACATGCGGTTGGCCGTCGTGCACTTGTCCATCGTACGTCAAAGTCACATCGTCCGTAATCAGACGGGCTGTGAAATGCGCCCTGCCACAATAGACAATCCCTTTCAAGCGGTATCTTACTGTGCCATTTTGGCAAGGGAAGTCCAGTGCGTCGGAGGGTATCACAGTTACATGCTGACCAGAACCGAGCTCAAAGAAGAGCAGAGGAGGAGGGTTCGTTAGAATTATGTCCGCTCTGCTTCCGAAGGTATTGTGATTACGTCTTTCATTCAGCCTATCCGTTTGATAACTGAACCAGAGTTCGAACCAGACCTGTAAAGAGAGAAGGGGGTTGGGAACATCTAGCCAATGCAAGGGTCCACAGTACGAAGGAAGTCGCAATGGCGACTGACTCCCAATTTCGTCTGTGTAGACGTTTGATTCCACGACTGTTCGTATATGCAGATGAGGCTCTGGGCACATATATTCCATTATTGCGGAAGCTGACGTGAGATGGGGACCAAAACGCGGAAAGGTATTCGGATCGTGTGCATTGAGAAGATCACGGAACTTGTCGCGACAGGCGTCGAAGAGTTGTTGAGAGAAGAGGTTAGTGTTGGACGACAGCAGCTTTTCAAACAGAACTCCAAGCTGTTCCCGATTCCCACATCCAGCACGCCATGATGTTTTCCAGGTGTGAGATGCTGAACGATATATATATAAAAATATCATGAATGTGCTGTCGTATGCACAGGACCAGTTTTCTGAGGACCACTTGCATCCAGCAGAACGAGAGGTGGGTTGGGTTTGGGTCTCCTCCGTTGATATCCGTGGGTGTTTGACAGCGACTTTGGTGGTCAATGTGACGTTCATACGAGTCTTCGGCTGGTTATTGGATGCAGCACGTTGACGCTTCGCAACAGGCTGGCCAACGGCACGTTCTTCATCAGACGCACAATCATGAGTGCGCTTCTTTCTTCGACTCTGTGCTTCTGACTCCACTTGAAACCGTGCTGATGGAACATATTGTGCCACTCCATTCACATTCTCCCCATCTGGCACACAGACATGTGGGCCCTCATGATATCCATAGCTCACCAAAGTGTTGTGTTCCAGCGCGTCAAACCGGCTGACTTCGAGCAACAAGTCCGAGGGTATCCGTTTGTTAAGCTGTTGCAAGGTGACCGGTCGCGTGAGACATAGTCCGTGGCGCGTTCTTGCTCGAGAGGCAGCTACATAGCCAGCAAATCCGCCTTCATGGAGATTTACTATGACATTTGGAAGGGTTTTGCCTTGCGAAGAATGCCCAGTGACCGCGAATGCCGGTTGAATGGGAACTTGATGACGAGTCACGCGAATTTTTTTCAGCGAGCCGTTGCACTGAAGCAAGGTCGTGAACGTCCAAGAGGTTGCCGAGATGGGAAAGACGCCCTGAGGCAGGCCTGTCAGCTGCACCTTACTATGTGGAAACTCGACTAAGACACATTTGGCGTAAGTGAAAGCGTGCGAGCATCTCGCAGTGTAGATGTGCCGCACGATGCCTTGAGACCCATTCGTTATTCCAAGGTCAGTAGAAATATTGCGGAGTCGCAAGATCACTGGCATCCCTACAGATAAAGTCGTAAAACCTGGGAGGGCGTTAGAACTCTTTAAGCACGTCACGTTGAGATGTAGTAGGTTTTTCCTCATCTCAAGAGACATATCCTCAGTCACTTTGTCAAGAGCAGCACACAAAATCAATCCATCACCAGACATAGCATGCGCCTTTCGAGCATTGAGCACTTCGCGTAATTCGTTCGTGGTAACAATGGCTGTGGCGTTCACACGTCCGATTGACGCCAAGTCCAGTCCGTCAGGACGGGTAGATGTTTTCATTACACGAGTGTTGAACAGGTCCATATCATCCTCAGTGCACTGTCTCGTTCTCAGGCGACTAACGGCTTGGCCATACTCAATATCGTCTTTCATCCTCTGCTGCTCCGTCAAGCCGACAACAACGTTAATGGTTTTCCACGCCAATCTGCCTAGTCGCTTTTGGACTTCCGTATCCGTGTGCCCTGCATACGCAGCGATGGGTGAGTACAATGGACTGCCTCCTACAGGTGGGAACTGGTAGAAGTCTCCCGCAAAGATGATGCTAATACCGCCAAACCAAACATCGGGTTTCTCTTTAGCGTATTGCAGGGCATGGTCTATTTGCGCCAAGAGCTGGAGACTTAAGAGGGAAACTTCATCTATGAGTAAGTATTCAACATTTTTCCACTCATCTCGAAGCTGAGTGCGGTTCTGGACACTAATCAGCACGGAGTAATCCTCGCCAGTGGCACCCGCATCACGTTTGGCTTTGCCTTTAGTAAGCGATTTGATTTTTAAGCCGAGGCCTTTGTGAATGGTCATGCCGTCGATTAAAGCGGCAGCGGAGCCTGTAGGTGCCAAAAATCTAATCAGGTGCCCACATCCATAACGTTGCATTACAGCTTGAACGGCCTTCACAACATGCGTTTTACCCGTACCTCCTGGTCCTGTCATCAGCATGGTGAGTGGTTCAACGTCGACATCATTCTCTTTCTTATCAACATATTTGGCCAGGAAATGCGATGTAATGATTCGGAATGCTCGCCACTGTGCAGTGTTCAAATTGAAAGATGTACCGATTTCATTGACGACATCCATAGCTGACTGTCTTGGGCCATCAACAGGAGAAGTAGCAAGTCCCTCTGTCGGTGGGCAATGTTGGCCAGCATATTGATCGCTCCTGCTCCTCTCATGAACCAATCTGTCTGGATTTTTCTGGACGCATTCCGTATGAGGTGCTGGAGCCCGAGCAGACTGCTGTTCCGGATTGAGTGCATTACGTCGGCCAGTCACGATACTTTGCTCTTGTTGTTTGATCTCATTTTTCCACAGCTTACATTGGACATCAATCCTTTCTTCCGCGGGATAATCTTCGTGACTTTGAGACACAGAGGCAAGCTCGATCGCGGATTGTTTCAACCAACCTGCTTGTTGGAGCTCGAGAACAGCTTGTTGTACCTGAAACTCCGTTTCTGATCTTCGAGTGGTCTGGAGAGGCGATGCAAAGTCGATTTCATCCTCGTCTGCCATGGCAACAGAGGCAGTCAGTGCTTTGCTTTCAGCTGTAAGTTGCGCACGTTTACGAAGTCTTTCTGCGTCACGCTCATCCTCGCATTCATGGACTGCTTCCCAATTCTTCAGAATCTCAAGGGTCCTAGTACTAAAGACAAAATTATTATAGCACGCGACAGGATCTTCGTTTTCGCCCAAAAGATCATTTGACACACTAAATGGTTTAAAGTGCGCAAGTACAAAGACCGCCCACAGCCTCACATTCGTCTTTCGTGGAATAGACATTCCGATTACACGGGGCACAAATTCGCGTTCACCGTCACCTCTTTCTTCATTGGTATGCTCAACCAGAACGTGCGTCTGGTGTGATGGATGGCCAATTTTCAATGGGTGTCTGCGGAAAACGCCAAGGCGAGTCTCAAATGTATGCTTATTCTTTGCACTCTTACTGATGAGCTCCAAGCGTATGCAACGACTAAAATCATAGAAATTCATATGAGAGAGAGAGTCGTCACGGTAGATATAGTGGTGCACCTGGTTGGCATCGAGGAGCTCTCCATCATCATTGGTGGCAATCCGCATGCGCACTTGTTCGGGCTCGTCATTGTCGTGTGTGGCTCCGAAGTCAACCTCAGGAATACCGTGGCTCTTCAACCAAACATAACGATCTTTTAGGTAAGATATCAGCAAAGAAGAAAGCATTGGCGAAGTCTCATGAGACGAAATACCATCCCCATATCCCTGTATGTATCGAGCGGCTTGTTGGGCATGTATTTGTTGTTGTCCATTAAATTGTGACAGACACTTATGGAGTAGTACCTTGCCACTCTCAGAAATAGAGATCCCGGGACCTTGAGAAGGTATGCGAGCAACGGCACGAGATAACAATGACAATACTTCGTATGTCTTCACATCCATCTTAGTAATGTAGTCAGAAATGTAAAACATGGCGGCCTTCGCACCTCGCCCAGACAAGATGCACTTGATATCATGATTATGTCTGCAACACACTAAGATATATGGATTGAAATAATTAACACTTGCGTCGCGACACATCAGTACAACCGAATTAGTTTCTGGATCGAACATTGAAGCTTCCACAATCTCATGCGGAAACAAAAAGCGACAGCGATTGTCATTTCCGTACTTATGACAGACAGGACGGCACCTATGACGTTGTAAAACCTCGCCACTTCGTTTGATTTCAGTGATAAATACAGCCTCCCACTGCTGCATGACTTCCAATGATGCATCAACATTTGGGGGACAGGGCGGACGCTGTACACGTGGTTCAAAGTTAGGGTCAATGATATCTTCCGTGTCAGGCAGGTGATGTTGGATGATCTGCTCGAAAAAAGCAAAGAAGCGGTGTTGATACTCTGTCGATTCCCGTAGACGGTCATGTATATCAGACGGGTTGAGGCCTCCTTCAAGCCAGATTAGAAAGTGCCCGTGTAACGACCCACGCTCGGTGAACTCTGATGTGCCGTAGAAAGCTCGAATGAAGCCGAAAATGCCACCTGTAGCCACAGAACAACCAGACTCAAAATCCCATCCCAACAGGTAACGAAATAAGGCTCGAAAAGAAAATTCAAAGAAGTCAGCGGCTGCGACAGGATCTTGTGCAAGTCTAAGAGCTCTCTCTTGACCACTTGGCATAACAGGGAAACGGCTACTCAGGTCGACTGTTTGGTCACCAAACATGACTTGGAAAATAGGGCTGTGCGTTGGACTAGGGTTAAATGTGAAGAAAATATGTGGCAAACCGAAATATCCATAATAATTCCGAATCTCATTTCGGACAAAAATTTTGGAGGCCTGTGAACCAGGAATGCGAGCGGACAAGGTGTTAACTTGTTGCAATAGCTGGAGGGCATTACGCTCTTCAGGGGATGGATTTGTGAGTTTACGTTCTTGTTCTAATTTAACTGCTAAACGTTCAAGCAGTGCTGGTGTCACACTCGTTAATTTACGTGCCACACTGTCAAAATTGGACTTGCCTACAGTAAAATAAGTATGAAGATGAGCTTGCCGTCGTTGCAAGATGTTCAGTAGTATGAATATAAAGCTGTTGTGGTACCGAAAACTGCGGTCACGGATGGACAAAAGATACTTCGCCTGGTTCTTGAAAGCTAAGGCGGTTGGGCGGGTCGGAATTTCAAAGCCACCAAGACCAAATGGAAAAAGGGTTGGGAAAAGTCCTGGAAAGAAAGTTGGATTGTTATACTCCGTAACAGGTTGGCCGTTATGGTGTATGACAAGGTCAGGCTGCGAGTCATGGCCATCTTTGGGCAGCAAATTGCGGATAGCGGATGCCACGAAACTCCGTCCAGTTAATTTCTCGCTCTCGGGGTCAGAAACTCCCATTTTCTCGACCATGAATGGCTGGTGGGCAACAGAGTCATCAGTGTGATCTGTGAACGTAGTCGCAGGATGGTCAGAGAAACCGGCAGTCTCGAGATGAAAAACACACTCTGCATCAAGCTCATGATCTTCAACAACGCGCGTATTAAGACCAGGGATAGGGCCATCATCAGGGTACAAAGACATTATGGCGGGATCCAGGGGTATGCTGGCATACAAAGCATTGTGATGACGCAACCAAATGAGAAAGTTCCAAATTTTCTGCTTACGCACACGAAAAAGGGAGCCAAACCGCTTAGGATCGAATTTTTCAGGACCAATGAAAACTACACTGAGGAAACCATTAACATCGGTTGGCGTGCGAGGTAGGACAGTAGCAGTGGACAGTGTGTTCATCTCATGAGCGCAAGTGTTACCATGGAAAATTCGGGGCTGCGTGGGATCGGAAGATTGGAACAGGCGCGTAACATGCGCAGTGATACAGTACAATGCGCATACCTTTTCCTCTACCCAAGTGAGATCAGCAAATTGTTCGGGCAATGATCCGCGATACAGGTTGTTTGCAAGAGCCAACTGCGGAATCTTACTCTTTCCTAACGATGAGCGACAATCGGGACATATATTAATCCCAACAACTTGACCCGTACACTGATCAAAAACGACACCAGCCTTGTCCAACATAAGGCCATCGAGTGCATCATGCCCAAAATAGAAACAGGCAGAATTCGACTGGACGATGCAGTGGCGAATAATAAATGGATCTGTGACACGGACTAGCTCCAAATTGTATATAGCCAGATCACGGACAGGGTCAACGACCAAACATGCTCCATCATATCTGGAACAAACAGCACATGAAGGTGGCTCGGACCATTGAGAACCTTCATGATAATCCCGTAAACATTGAAGTATTACATCCTGAGAGACTACGGACGGCCATGCCTGTTCACGAGCCAAACGAGCAGCATGTGTGGCAGCAAGAGACTGTTGTTTCAAAGCAGCGCGCTGCGTCTTCCCACGGTGACTTCTGATTTCTTTCGGTGTACTGAGCGCGTGGCTGAGGATATCTATGATATCAGGGCCAAACTCATAACATATTATACGACGTACGATTTCATCATTCGTGCAATGAGAAACGTCGACAAAGGGCAAAAGCGCCGTGACTATGTTGGCCAAAGTAGTGGAAGTAGCTTGGTGGAGCTGTAAAGCGCGTAACTGTATGGCATGAGCAAGTCCATTGCACGATTTCCGATGAGATCGAGTGTCAATCAACGAACGGACACAATCGGGCTGTTGACGAATACAAGTGGATATGACAAGTTGTTTTAGCAAGCGAAGACAACGGGACAAATCAGCCAAAGGTGCTGTTAGCCACGGCATAATTAAGTTAACAGGAGCTTGACTTAACACGTCTTCTCGATTGGTAAAAGTGTTAAGCGGAGGGGGTCGGCGTATTGCAGCTGCAATGTGTTCACCATAAACTTCACTGAAATATGCCGCGATGAGTGTGCCCCGGGATCGTATACATCCAATAGGTAACGAGGTGTTGGACAACTCCGCAAACAAGCCTGCGTCATCCATCCTCGAAAGTTGTTGGCGCCGGGTAAAGAAATGATCCAGGATCGCGACAGTAGCATTTTTCTTAGTGCGAGAGGACATTTTGCGAGAGGCTAGAGTGAGTGCAATAGACCGTAGATGAGGAGCAGTCAAACTCTGCAAACTACTGTGATAATGGGCATCCTCGTAGTGAAACCACGGAGGATCGTCATGCTGTCTCAACGTTACCAAGGAGGCAGCAGTAGGAGGCAAAACAAAACAAGCTGCTGCGAAGCGACGGAAAACACTGCAATGGCTGTAAGTCTCAGACTCAAAGAACGACCTTGGAAAGGTGTGATGAAGACCATCGAGGCTCACGGACAAAGACACGCCGTCAAAAAGGACCGTAACAAGGGCATCGAGACGACAACATCGTGCACACCGAACACAATGAGACACTAAAGACACCTGTAACCACGAACAAAAGTTGGAGGGCGATACATACACATGAGGGTGAAACTGGGGAAAATACAAGGCATCATAATAGATTGGATACGTTTCAACATCATGAACGGTAGAGTGGGTTGGACAATCGGCAAAATCAAGTACTCGTGTCACGACGGACGGTTTTTTGTTTAGAAACATATCCACGCTAATGTACAGTCAGCAAAGCACTGCATGAACAAATTCGAGAACACACCGTATAACGAGGTATGCTAAACGTAGGACAACCAAGAAGTAACAAAGAAGAAGGGCAAGAAAAGGAAGAAGACAACGGACCGTTTTAAAAAGACGCCATCTTATGCAGGCCGAAGTGAAACCGCCAGACAAGGTATGTCATCAAGGACACGTAAGCGTGAGTGTAGGTCATTCAATACACGTAAGCTGCAACTAATTTACAGAAAATTGACCGTTTGCGTCCGACAAAACCCTCCCTACTTCGTAGAGTCGGGGATGTCACTTTCGCCTAGTCTTTCCAATTTCTGTCCCCTAACTACGCTCATATACTTGTTATTTCTACAGCTACTCAAGATCCTTTCGGGCCCGGCCAAGTACCTGCCGACTCGTTCATTTTGTTCTATTTAACTTCCCTGTCTCTGCCAGATATTGGATGTACTAACTACCTTAAATACAGTCCGTAGTCGTAAAGTTACAGCCTCGAGCCTAGGCCTTCATCCTGTCTTCCAGTTCTAAAGCACTCTCTCACGTGTGCCGTCAGTCTTCGAGCCTCGCCCACTAAATACTCAGCGTCACACATCACTTCCCGGTACTTAGATTCGTCCACCCATCTTCATAGGCATATGGCGGTTCCCTCCCCTATAAATCATGCGCATATACTACCTCGTCCCTCGCAAGCACAATCTTCTCTGCGCGTCAATCCATCACCGCACATCCCAATCTACAGTCAATATCATCCAGCAACACGCTAGATCCTCCGCTCCCTTTTCCGGATACATGGTACAAGTATACCGAGTTCGTAGTCACAATGAAAACATGCAATTTTTTTTCTTAGCATCGGCATTATTAAGGCTCTGAAGTTCTCGGAATCCGAGGGCCTAGTGACATTAGGTTCAGGGGATGTTTCATGGATGGTGCGTGTTCTTAGGGAATGCAGTCAGGGACGCTGTGGGAGATTGTGACTGATCCAAGTGGCTGTAAAGGAGCACCGTCCCGTCAGCCAAGCCGATGGCAAGGACAGACAGCGCAGAAGAAAGTGCCATGAAGAGACCTAAAATGCAAACTGTAGAACGTGGTGAGCCACTCACCGTATGATGATTATTGTTAGGTTGGATATTAGAAGATCTTAACAACACTGGCGCTTGGTTTCTCTTGTCCGTCTTCACAAGATCCGAAATCTGCCCCGTACTGCATCCTCCCCTCCGATTTCCACCAACACACCCTTCCTCTCTGCCATGTGTATGACTGGTCCTCCCATATGCTACCCAACTCATGGTCGATACGAACTCGCGAGCAGCCCAGCACTGTAGAGACGACAGTTGAGTTGATTTCTAACGCGTTTTTAAAAATTTCGGGTGAGCTAGCAAGGTCATGGGCGTCCTTCACAGGGTGCACACCAAAAATCGCAAATTGGCGAAGATGAAGGGGTCTAGTAATTTAGGGTAACTACGACATCTGAGAGAAACGTACCGCAGTAGCAACTACAACAGTCGTATCTGCCTACGAAAATGATTGATTATTGTAGTCTGTGAAGGCAAATCGAGACAACACTGAAATTTGAAACGATGTACTGTAGTTAGGAAACGATGGACGGTATGTACACTACTGCATAGTAAGATTAAATACTGGTATTTATCATTCAAGGCTGGTGTAGCATATCATCTCTGCATTCATTGCGAAAAATAGCTACGATCTGCGAGCCCATCGAGTGGGAGTAGTAGTGATATTAAAATATGAGATATTGTGAATATTATATCGTACAGAGCGTAAGACGGAGCATACAAAATACAAAATGCCATGTCACAGTATCATGAGTCACATAAAGCATGAGGTATTGTGAACATTATATCGCACAGAGATTAAGACGGAGCATACAAAATACAAAATGCCATGTCACAGCATCACTAGTTGCATAGGAGAGTCAAGAGTTTTCCTATGGCACTTTCAGCTGTCCTTGTACAAATACAAGGACTTCCTTGGCTGAAGGCCTGTGTTCCGGCTCAGCAAGCCAGCACTTCTGCATGAAATCCCATAGAACATCCGAAATAGGAGGAGTCACAGGTCGAGTAGGCTTCCGACCTTTAAGTATCTGCACGGTAACTTGATGGTCACTTCGAAATTCGGAATACGGAACTTTTCCTGTCAAAACCTGCAAGGAGAATAATAATCACATTGCATGGTGTTAAGATCCGCCCACAAACCTGCAACATGATGCACCCGAAAGAATAGATGTCTGATGCCAATTGAGGCGAGGTTATGGACTCGTCATCTTCAGGCACTTGAAAGTTTTCCGGTGCAGCCCATCGAACATTGCTTCTGATATACGACGTGCCATGGAGCTCGGCACACAAAATGAGAATTCCATGGTCAGCCACGAAAGCATTGCCGTTCTCATCAATGAGGATGTTGTTCTGAGTCGCGTCAATAGTTGCTTCGATGGAGGTATTTGTGGTACTCACGCCGGTGAGATCACCGTGTACTATGTTTCTAGAGTGCACTGATATTCATGTTAGCTTTGCGCAGAATACCGACGTTTGTCGCATACGGTACTGAAGAGCTGAAGCGACATCTTTGAGCTGAAACAGCGAATATTAAGATGCGAGCCATACCACAAAAGAAACACCCACAATTTGGAGCATTCGAGTGAGAGTTAGTTGCTGGAAATCACGTTCCAGAAGCATGGTAAGTGAGCCTTTGTGCATCCATGGGGAGACGATAGCAGGAAGCGGACCAAACCCTTGAGTTATTCCCAGTAAAGGTAACAGATTTGCGTGTTTCAGCTGAGTGTTTCGCTGCAAATCATGTTCCAGCCTCTGAGGTGTCGTACATTAGCAAATAAACACGTGGTACCTGTGTGTAAAACTACCCGAACCTCGGTAATTTTTGTCTTGCAATTATCGTTCGGGATCTCAAGTCGCAGACACTTTACTGCAACCTGGTAGACAGGGAGACAGTCAGTCATAAACGCATATTAACAGGTGAAAACTCGAAGGAACTACTTGCCTCCACCGTAATTTGAGGGTGCTTGCGTATGCACTTCCAGACATCCCCAAAGCTGCCTTGCGCGACAGGGTATCGGGATGATTCCTTGCTTATTTGCTTAGTGAGGTCGAGCAGACTGATAATCCGTAGATACTCAGCAAAAATTGTGTGAGATTCAAATGCACAAAAAAACAAACTCTTTATTCGCATTCTTGTCATGTATGGTTTTGGTGTTCGCCTCCTGTGCCGATTTTGAACCAAGCCCACAGCTAGCAAGTAGTAAGCGTAACCCCCACTCCTTTAGCCAGGCTTGAAATCGAGCAACAACTTCCGAGACCTTCATGGATGGTAACTGATGGAGACAGATGTGGGATAATATCGCAATGGTGGCAGTCTGTGAGAACCAGACAAAATCTGATGAAGTTACAGCGGTGACAGGCACACTTAAGGGATTTGGAGTATTAATACGACGGCTTGTTGGAGGTGGCGTTGTGCTTTAGGGTATCCGACGGTGAGTTCAGATTTATCCAAACCAATTGACGCTTAAACGTCATCAAGAATCGTCATATGACATGGTTGTGACATGGGACGATAAACTAAACTTTGAAAGGGTCTGTTGTAAGTATTATTATGACTTGTTTGGCCCCCTTTCACTGCTTCTTTAATGCAAAGTTGTGCCGAGCTGAGGGAGAGGTTATTCGTTTTTCCACAGTGCTAGATATAACTACCAATAGTACTTCAACATCATACCCAGGCGGAGTCTGCCACTCAGCTTGCCATTCCCAGTAGTGTTCTGAGGATGATCAGGGTTCTATCATAGATTGCTACTACATAGCGCTCAGCGCTCTATGATACCCAATCCATCCAATTCCATAAGATGAAAACAAGCCGTTATCTAATTAATCCATTCAAGTCGAGTACATGCCCTAATACAACTAGGCGTCATGATGGTGATGTATTATTACAAGTGCTTGCTGGCTTTAATGTCGTGAGCCGAAGGAGCGAATTTGTTTGAACCCTGAGGCCTCCCTGATCAATTATATAATTGAACGTAACTTTTCTCAGCGTTCAGCGTTCAGTTCTTGTCCCCCTCGAGCGTGTGCACAGCATATGTAAAAAATCACGCGCTAATACATATCTCAGGGACTACTACTACTCGTTTTGCGATCGTCATCCATCCCCCTTTTCCGATAATTCCCATCGACTCGGAGGACGATGTCAGAAAACACATCTAATGCAGTCGCCTCCTCTGCATTTTCAGTAAGAACTTCCCACTTGTCGTGTATTTCACCCTTGAACATTTTTTCTTCCTAAGTATTGACATTCGCCTTGATGATACTTACTTCGAAGAAGATTGATTTTGCCAAGTTGAAGGTTAATTCACAATGACAGGAGATCCTCTACAGTTCGGAACAAGACAAAGATTTAAGTGCAAAGATCGATCCCGCCATGTAAGCTCAACTTATTTTGATTGAAACTCGATCGGAACATTGTAACAGTGCGGTGACCACTGAGCGGGTTTCCTTGTCTATACACTGCCAATACCATATTATGGGTGTATTTCTGCGGAAGACCATCGTGAAATTTTCATTAAACAGAAAAGACATCTCATCCAGTACAGTAGATCGTGACGGCTAACGAGGTGAACCAATTCACCTCCAGATGTCTCGCATTAAATTTATAGCTTGATGTGATAGAGTATTTGATGACTAAGGAGAAGATAACTGTTGTCATTGTATCGTCAGTATGATGGTCTCATCTCATACGCAAACTGAGCATCCTTGTCATGGCTGCTGATACCAGACAGCTGCAGTCGACTACCAGTGATATTCTGCAGATTTGCCCTAGAACCCTGCTATTGGTAATTGGGAAGGTCTGTCTCTGTCATTGTCTTCAAACATACATAACTTACGCATCTACTTCGTAGACCGGAATCGGAAATTCATCACTAATCTACCAGGCATTCAAAATAAAGGAAGCAGTTGAGTCCATGAATTAGTGCCATTTGGGGACAGTTGCTGACGTTCACCTATCCTTTTCAACATGTTTCTGAATACAGCCGTGGTAGAGCAGTTATCGACAAGGAATTAATGTCAGAAATTGAACGACTTGTCCTCCACGATAGTCGGGGGTTTGAAGCAGGCGATCTTAGCTGTTTTACGATTGTAAAAGACTTCATTGACCGCCGACGCAAAATGCTCAAACTGCAGGACAAAATCCACGTGGTCTGGTACGGTCTTCTAGTCTCCGCTGTTGCTTTGCCATACTGACACTGCTTGAAGGCTCTGTCTCCCGATACCTCATGCAGATGGACGCTTGCTTGAGCCTGGACTTCGGAACATTCCACTAGGTCCACCAACTCCTGCGCCCACCTCAGGTCAAATTTAATGCACCCTTACATTCACCTCCTGGGCTTGGACAACCCCGGTTTATGATGCAGCCTAATGCTACGAACGTACCCCATTAGAATACTACTGGTGAGGTGGTTAACGCAGGTGCGAGCGGTTCGTCGTTTTTCTGCGTGTTATGGACGACGTGATTTTTGGGTGCAGATGGCTTCATTTCGTACGTTTATTAGAGTCGGTGAGACCCAGCTGGAAGTATCCACACCCTCAGCATCATAGCAGGTGCTCATTAACTCGACAATAATCACCTCCCGGTCCTTATTGGCTAGATTTGGTCACATGAAACGCTTCCGCGAGGAATTCAAACTAGACAGGAAAGACATTGAATGCGAGATTCTCATTACGAAGATACAGGTATATTACGTGAAGCAGCTGAATTGTACAACATATCGTTCGTTTATTGGAGGTATGTGATATATTAGTGCCCCCCGCAACTACGTGGTGCATAATTTCGAGACTAGTCATTCACCTGTCTTCTCATACTTATACTTAACCATTCGTGCTATTGGTTTGGTTGGTTGATGGCTATATGGGCCAGTTGGAATGCGAGTCAGTTTGTCATCAGACTTCAATAAGGATTGACGATGAACAAGGCTAACTTCTACTACCACCTTATATGAGGGTCATACTTAGCAGGCATGCGTGATTAGGAAGATGATATTCGATACGCTCCAAATACATATTTTAGATCAGTGTAATAAGTACAACGGTGATTGAAGGGGGTATGAACACAGTCGTTACATCGTGAATCGATACGGACAAAATATTCATAGTAGCTGTATGGAAAGCGTTGATTATAATTACTCGTCATCGAAGCCTCTGCAGCTCGGCTTCTATGAACGCTACGATTTCCTGAACTTTAGGTCGAGTTTTGTAATTGGTGGACAGACATCTCAGCCAATACTTCCTATGGCCTTCGTCAACACCAGTGAGTTGGCGGAACGGTTGTCTGCCACTCAATATTGCCGCCACCACGTGAAGTGCATCCGCCAGCGGAAAGTAAGGTTGTTGCCCACAAAGTAGCTTCGGAGTGTCAGACATGCATCGATCACGATGAACGAAATAAAATACCTGGAGTACGATACAACCGTACGAATATACATCCGCGGACGTTGTAGGCTTTGTGGGCTCCCCTTCTTCAGGTAGAGCAATCAATTCTGGGGCCATCCATCGCACGCTACCCGCGTGGTAGGAATTGAATGTGGCATTGCCCGATTCTGCGAGGATTATTGAAAGACCAAAGTCTGCGAGGCAAAGCTTGTCGTTGCTGTTGATGAGTATGTTGGTCTGATGCATGATTTTGTTATCTTTCATGCATAGTACTGCAACAGTAAGAAACCCACCGGCGTTAGGTCGCCATGGACAATGCCCTCTCCATGCACTAAGGGTGAATTCAGTCCTGGTCACGTATGGAGAGATCAAAAGAGCGCACAATACTTGAGACCGGATACTATCTGGCGAGACTGATGTCTTGCTTGAGATTCAGCTAGTCTTGTCAAATTCAAAAGCTTACCATGTCTAGCTTCCGCCGTGTCGAAAGAGTGAGTTGCTGTTTCAGGTAACTCTCGAGAGACCCTTTTGTCATCCATGATGAAACAAATGCTGGTAAGACTCCAAAACCTGTTGTGATTCCGTGAAGCGGGAGAACATGATCGTCTTTCAATTTGGCCCAGACATAGGCTTCGCGCCGTATACTCTGTAAGCCAGGAAATCAGTAAGAAACAATATGCCGTCACGTGAGACCTTACCCGGGCAGTTTTCGCTAACAGTGCTGTTTGACTGGTATCGCCGACCCTCACCACTTTGATTGCAACCTAGAGACAAAATCATCGATGGGCGTACACACGCACAAATTTGAGTTGTGCTCACTGTGACTTGGGGATTCCTAGAAGGAGACCAGGTGCATTTCCAGACGTCACCAAAGCCGCCGGTGTGATGAGGTGAATTTTGAGTTCTCCTGAGTTCCCTCTCTGGGATCTCATTGAGCGGACTTTTGAAGTCAATGTTGTGTTGTGGCATCTTTTTCGTCTTGAACGAGGGAGTGGGTTCAAGTGATACGTCGAATGGCGAACAAAACTGAGGTATAAGTACTGGAATGATCTTGATGACAGATAACGGATAGCTGATAAGTATATTGCCCGGACAAGTATGACACGACTCCACGAGTCATCGATATTCGATGAAGAATGCGTGACATACTTGTAAGCGCTTGCACTTAATAGAGTTCCGTGCATAGAGTTTCGACCACAGTATTAAGATAGATCATCATCTGATGACACGCTGTCGAGTCGAGTACCAAAAAGGTCAACCTTGAGGACGGCTAGTACATTGACTGCATACCTGCCTGCAGTAAAAAAAAATTGCCACATCGATGAAACATGTGTATGAACTTTGAATTTAGCTTATCGTGGGCGTTTAGGTGCAGTCGAAGTTTCAAAGAGAATATCATTAGCTAAGCGTGGACCTATATGTATATACAGGAACAAACGTATCACCGTACTAGTACCGTCATACTAGGATTCGGCACGGTACTAGTCAGCGCCTAGAATTTATTTATGGAACTTGCCAATGACTCCCACCCTGAGGTGACCGCGGTTCCATTCAGCCAACTCCCTAATAGAGGGCAATTGGAAGGTGTAATAGCCTCGTGCTAGTTTCTGTAACTGCTAGTAGCCCAGGTTATTGATGGGCCACCAACAGTGAACACCGCGAACCTGCTAGTACTCTTTCGAACATCAAAAATCTGATGACCTCAACGAGGCACCCATCATCGAAGTCGATCTTGGAACTGTCGCATCTCTGGGTGCACGAATGCCCTGTTGTGAGGCGTGAGTATGTTGTCAATCACAAACATGAGTTATTGACATCTTGATCCTCGGGATTGCTTCAGTTCTCCAGCCGCAGTTCAAGCTTCAGTACGGGAGTATTCAAACTCTGCCCTTGCTTAAACAGTACATCATGTCTTCTTGGATTAACGACACATGCTCCTTCGTTGGTCCTTCAGTGCCTCGGGCGATGCGAACATGTAGCGCGAACCCTTGACTTCAGCGAGCTCGGTCTTTGTCCACGTTCAAGCCAGTGGAGTCGATGAACACAATTTTCTCTGCGTCAGAATATAAGATTTTTTTCAGTCCATTTTGGTGGGACAGAGGAACTCTCGGACCTGCTCTCGACAAGCTGATATTATATGCCAGCGAGAGGCTTCAAGTTAAGCATTTCGATGAGCTGAACCCGACCCAACTCATCGTAACGCTTAACTTGACGGGTCGACTCAACCCGTACTGCCGTGACCTGAGATCTGGAACAACATGGCAGGCACGATAGATAACAGCAACATCACAAAAAATCAATACATCTCTGCGCTAGCATTCATTGTCTGTTCGCTGTCAAAGGTGAAAACGGAGACTGGTTACCAGGAAGTCTTTGTTTAGGCGCAATTACTTTTATTAGACTTTCCTGATCGACATCATATCACCACTCGTAAAACAATCGTTTACTTAGTCGGCGAGCGTACTCGCGCACAAGTTGCATGGCACATCGTCCTATGTATCGACCTATAGGTGTAGTATGTGTAGTATCATCGCCGACATCATGCAAATATTTGATGCATCACATGATTCACATCACAACAATGGGCGTGGGGTTAGGGTTAACGACTTGATTCCGATCATCCACCATGGCACCCTTCCTTGAAACAGTCAAGGTAAGCTCAAGGCGCACGTTGGCAACGATTCACCCGATGGATCCATTTCCTAGTCGTTTAAAGATGTGCCCATCACCGACGATGGCGTCAATACTGTCGCATTCCTCGAAGCTGGCGATGGTGTCGTCCTCATGCTTAGTGCGTATCGCCACGCCATTCACACCGTCGTCTGATTAATCGTATACAGAGGAACTCACTGGCCTTATGAGCTCCGTTGGCTCAAAGGCGTTCTCGCCCGTTATTAGCGACATCCAGGGTAACATCACAGTGGGTGTCTCTAGGCAAGCGATCGTCGATCGTCCTGCTCATCCAACTCCTCTGCCAGAAAGTTCGTGAACGGAACAATGCGGCTCCTTCACAGTCCGCGACATTGGAGCTGTTAGTGACCAACGAAAACAATAACAAAGTAGGAAGTGCAACAGAGGGCCTCATGTGGCTACTTCGGTCCCTGGCGTTCACAGGCAAATCCCTTCAGCAAGCACAGAGCAACCCATCAGAAGATCTCAAAGTCGCCTTCACGAAGGGATATGATGTCACTCTTGGGCCTATTCATCGTGGCGCTGGATTCTTCAGCGTACAAGGAGCTATTATGAAAGCGGCAGGCTTGATGTTCAGCGTTCGTCAAATATTGTTCACACGATTCATGGTTGAATTCTCACATGATGCTTTGATGTAGACTGCTATCGGATATTGCCCGCCTCGCAAGAACTTCTACGAGAAGCTTGCAGCCAACCCGAATGGGGAGCCATGCTCGCAGGAGCTGCTTGACAAACAGCTTAACGATTGGGTCGCTGGCCTGGATACCATTATCACGAGGATGGACAAGTTCTACACCAAGGGAAAGCATGGAGAGATATACAAGTCTACATGAAGTTATAGATCGTCCCATCGGCAATAAACCGCGCATTGTGCATTGTACGGTTGAATCATTAATGGTGTGCATCATTGGACTCTTCAAATATACGGACTCGAAGCTTTGCGTACCATTGATCGTTGAGATCACTCTCAAGAAATGTACCGTGCTCCGCTCACTCAGTGTCCTGCTGTCCCTCGAAACAAGTAACCCATGTGAATCAGACATGCTTGTTAGCTCGGTGGATCGGGGATCAGTCCTATGAGGTGCGTCCAAATCGATCATAGGCCATAAAACTGATGTTCAAAGCAACTAAATCGACAAGAATACGTTAACTGACAGTGATCGCTTTCGTTCTTACCATGCAAACTACAGAGCAAACACACGGAAATTACATCGTTCCCAGGAACGTGACTCTGGGCAGCGGACTCTACGAATTTGAGCCTGTTGGTCGCAGAGATGACTGCTCTTCCATTCTCGTATAATGTGTCTGAAGCTGCAATTATTCGCTTCGCGTTTAACTTTGCTAGGCTGTCGAGGGAAGCAGAGTAGAGGGTGTGTTTACTTGATCAGTTTATTTTGATCGGTGAGCGGGAGGCTGTGTCGGAGTGATCTGGAGAGAGAAGTGAGCTTGGAAGAAGTGAGTGTATGGACTTGATGCATATATACCATATAATTGATACATGCAGTTAGCTGAATTGATAATACGACACAATCTTGTGCAGTGCAAATCCGGATCGGTTTTGCACTGAGTACTCAGCAAGGACGACATATTTTCAGTCCGGCGAGTATTTTTCTTCCGCAGGCTCCTCGTCGCTGTGTAATCGGTATGTGGAGACGCATTGTGCAAGATAACGGAATCATTGTCCTGGTAGCTGCGACATTCCGATAATCAAGGGCGCGCCGCGATGAGGTATATATGACATGCGAGAAGTATCGATATTTGATCTATGCACAAGGACATTTTGCTACACTATTTGTAACTGAGTCGCGGGCTAGACGACAAACCAAGACACAGGCGGGGTATAACGTACGAAACTCTAATGTCCAGTTCTCCTCATCCCCATCCTAACCCCTTCCTCATTCCCGCTCCAATACCCTTCCCCGGGCCTAGTCCGATCTCCTTCCCCGTATTATCCTTCATTGCTCTAACACCCCAAAACGCAAACCGACACGTAGACCCATTCCCATGACCTGCTTTCCTGTACATCTGGTCGTAGCTGACGCTGAAGGAGAAGTAACCTTCAAAAAGTTCCTTTTTCACAGCTTTGCTCATATTTTTGCCTGCAATCGCTTTCGTCGAGGAATCTGCTGCCGCACCGACGTGATCAACTGTTGTTCCATTGTCAACATTGTCACACTCTCCAGCCTCAGCCTCAGCCTCCCCAACCCACACGCGCTTCATCTTCCAAATCCCTTTCGCGTTCTTGACTCCACATTGAGGAGGGAGCCCTGCCTGTCCAATGACACCCGGCGAGACAGGGCTATGGTCAGGAGCGAGGAAAGAAGTGCGTTCGCTCGAGGTAAAATTGAGTTCTTCGCGATGTTTCAAATTGCTTATCAGCACATCAAAAGGGCGCTCCATCATGGGATCGAATACAGAGGCACACTCTGCTCTCCCTGCGTCAGAGCTGAGCGAGAGAAAGCACCGAGCGGTATAGTCGTGCTTAGACTGGTAAGCAAGGATCGTGTCATAGACTGCAGCATAGTCGGGGGATGTGCTGCCTGGCGGGAGGTAGGCTTTGACGAGGAAGGGGAGGTACATGCCATAGAGGTCGAAATTGCCCGAGAATATGGCGGGTGGATGGACGTTCAGTGCGTGAAGTGATTTGGGGAGGGGTGGGGGGAGAATAGCTATCAGTGGCTTGTGAAGGACGAGTCAGCTGGTTGCTTCTTGGGACAATAGTAAGCTGGCGGGAAGAAATACCTTTTCCGGGGGCGGTGTCGGTGTTCGCACAGGCCGGACACGGGCGGTCTGACTGTTGTTAGGAGTTGGAAGCGGGGCTGATGGTCTCGAGCGTTTTTCAGGGCGCGATCTTGTAGGTACAGCGGAACCTGAAAGCGCACGGGCGTTCATGAATGGAGTCCCGCGTGATACTGAAGGTTGGCGATATGGCTTTGTGAGACCGCCAGAGGAGGATGGTTGCAGGAACTCGGACGGAGAAGAGGGTTCGCTGCGTGAATGCGAAGATGATCTAGGATGTACCACTGGTACACGTAGCATGTTGGTGGTTCCAACTGATGATGGAATCATGGGTGTGTGTGATATAGGATGTGCATATGCGTTTTGGAGAGCGACTGGACGCGTCGTTGGGTCACGTGGTCAAGAAATCAACTTTGTGACACGCGTAACCGGCTCATGTCATGTGGTATCTGCCAGTTATCTGAAATGTGTACGCATGCACCTGTTTCTGAATTTGTCATATTGCTGATAGTGATATTCTCCCAAAAGCAATTAATATTGGCCACATGAACATGCTGCCCTCACCACGTGTTCAACTACTGTCTCCCTTCTCCTGAAGTGAAAATGGTCCGGATCATCTGACTCACAGTATAAACTTCTTGGGAATGCTAATCCCCACATTTACTTCGGCGGTCGTCGTATCCCCCATCTCTCGCGGTCTTTGTTTCCAGCATGGCATCATTATCTTCTGACTCATCAAGAAAGCTCAGAAGGACCCCCATACCGGCATATTGCATATCCTATCATGATACAGAATGATTATTCAACTATCAGTGCACCCCTCAAATTGCAAAATCAACGCTATTTGACCGACCTCCAACTCAGCAATATATCCACTGTTCCAGACTTGCTCCACAAAAGCCATAAAAGACACGGCGCATTCTCGGTATCGGAGAAACCTCGGAGATGTCACGTGGGCTACATGGTACTAGTGAACAGTATATATGATAGTGCGAGGAGGGTGAAGTCCTGCTCATTCCTACCTCTCGTCCTTATCACACTCACAGACCTGTGAGAAGCTAGACTATCTGCGCCTCGTTACAATCCAGATCTCACCTGGACTCGAAACCTGTCATGCCGTGGTCAGATTTCGCAAATGCAGACGTGGATGATATCGTCGAGAAGCTCACTACGGATGAGGCTATCCTACTCACCGCTGGTGTTGGCTTCTGGCATACACACGAAATCGCCCGCCTTGGGATACCCGCTGTAAAAGTCAGTGATGGCCCTAACGGTATGTCATATTTGTTGTGCACTTAAAAACGCGATAAGACGCATGCATGCAGGTATCAGAGGTAATCACTTCTTCATGAGTACACCGGCAAAGTGCCTGCCTTCTTCCACCGCACTTGGAGCTACTTGGGACACGGAATTGATTGAAGAAGTTGGATTGAAGTTGCTCGCAGGCGAGGCTAAACTTAGAGCCGCCCCTGTTATTCTTGCCCCGACATGTAACATCCAACGCGTATGTCTGTCCTTACCATCATTTCGTGTGCACCCGTTCATGACTGGCGAACCGACTGCAGAACCCTCTAGGTGGCCGTGTAAGTCCAATACCCAGAATGACAGCTCGGATCACATCTAATTTTGCTCTCTATTGTTCAGGCCTTCGAGAGTTTCTCAGAGGACCCGCTCCTATCCGGTCTCATTGCGGCCGCGTACGTTAAAGGCGTTCAAAAAGGTGGCATTGGAACTACAATCAAGCATTTCGTGTATGTCCTTCACCACCATCCAACTCCGATCTTGCATGAAACCTGTCCATACTGACTCTGAACTAATACAGATGCAATGACAAAGAAGACGATCGCATGGCATACGACTCGATCCTTAGCGAACGCGCGCTTCGCGAGATCTACCTTATGCCGTTCATGCTTGCCCAGAAATATGCTAAGCCGTGGTGTTTCATGACGTCGTACGTTCACATTTTAATTTTACATACGATGATTCTCCTGGAGTACAGGAGAAGGACTTCGACACGTCTCGGCTTATACTGATCTTCATTGTCATATTTTAGGTACAACCGTGTCAATGGTACCCACGCCTCCGAGAATAAGCATCTCTTGCAAGACATCCTGCGCGGCGAGTGGGGCTTTGATGGGCTCGTCATGTCCGATTGGTACGTCCCTTATTTACACGTGTGGTCGAATGGTAACACATTTCGCATACGGTGAATTAGGTTTGGTATCTACAGCATAGACTTGAGTATCAATGCTGGCCTCGACCTCGAGATGCCAGGCACCAACAAATGGCGCACCCTTGATCTCATGAACAGGTCTATTGGCTCAAGGAAATTGACTGTGAGGACTGTAAAAGAGCGTGCGCGCAAAGTTGTCGAGCTTGCCAAGCGCGTAGCTCAAGAAGCACCGGAAGTGCGTACATTCCATTCCATCACATGATCTTTATTAATGACGGACACTCGTAGATCCTCGACGGAGATGGTCTCGAACGTACCGTCGAAAGCGCCGAAGACAAAGCTCTCATGCGCAAAGTCGCAGGAGAATCTATCGTATTGCTCAAAAACACCAACGCTCTCCTCCCTCTGAACCCCAACAAGATCAAAAAGATTGCTATTGTCGGAGGAAACGCAAAAGCCGTTGTACTTTCTGGAGGAGGATCGGCCGCACTCAAGCCATCGTACTTTGTGTCCCCGTATGATGGTATTACCGCTGCGCTTCCTCAAGGCGTGGAGGTGCTCTACAGCGAGGGCGCTAGTAGTATGTGGTTCATTTTCATCAGAAGAGCTGTGTCTTAATGTTTATTTCGTTAGCTTACATGGAGATACCCACACTCGAGTACGAGCTCTCTACACTCTCGGGCGAGCGGGGCTGGACTGGTACATGGTACGCGCATGAAGACGACGAGAGCATGGTTGCACTCAATACGCCCTACTCGACGCGTCTAGTCGACGAGACGAGGATATTCATCAGTACATCGGCGCCCAAGGGCATCACGAGACGTTGGACAATGAAACTCGAGGGTGAGCTGAAGCCCCGCGAACGCGATTGTCTATTCGAGTTCGGCTTGACTGTTTCTGGAAGGGCCAAGGTGCGCTATCACATCCACATTGCTATCTTTTCACTAAATATTGACATCTGCAGCTCTTCGTCGATGGTAAACTTGTCATTGACAACTGGACACGCCAACGCCGTGGTCAATCCTTCTTTGGCAGCGGTTCCGCGGAAGAAAAGGGCCGCGTGTCACTCAAGGCCGGCGTCAAATATCGCATCCTCGTCGAGTTCTGTAACGTCCGCGCACCAGCAGACGGTGATGAAGACGAAACGGTGATGGACAGCAACCCTGGTGTTCGTCTTGGTGGTGCAGAGGTGATCGATCCGGATGTGAAGATGGCTCAGGCTGTGGAGATCGCGAAGAAGGCTGATGTGGTTCTTGCTATTGTCGGTCTGAATGCGGATTGGGAGACGGAAGGATATGATCGCAAGACCCTGGCACTGCCAGGACGTACGGATGAGCTGATTGAGAAGGTGCTAGCGGTGAACCCCAACACTGTTGTCGTGACCCAATCTGTGAGTGCAGTCAAGATGAGGTTTTTGGCTCCAATTGAATTGGCCTCGTGTTCACGCTAGGGTTCATCCATAACACTTCCGTGGGCGGATTCAGTTCCTGCTATCCTTCATTCGTGGTACTTGGGTAACGCAACAGGCGACGCGATTGCGGACGTTCTGTTCGGCAAGAAGAACCCGTCGGGCAAGTTGTCCTTGACGTTCCCCAAGAAATTGGAAGATATCTCTGCCCACGGACACTTCCATTCTGAGAATGGTGTTGTTCGTTACGGCGAGGATTTGTTCGTTGTGAGTTTGATTCATTCATAGATGTCATCTCGCGCTCAAGTCGTTTGGCAGGGTTACAAACACTTCCATCACAGAGGTATCAAACCACGGTTCTCGTTCGGGTGAGCAGCTCAGTCTTAAGTAGACAGAAAACAGGAGATTAATTGATTTCGCGTCGACAGCCACGGTCTCTCCTACACAACCTTCTCTTACTCGGACTTGAAACTCTCCGAGGCCATCCTCTCGAACGGCGAATTCAGCCTGAACGCAACCGTCACTGTCACAAACACTGGCAATCTCGCAGGCTCCGAAGTCGTGCAGTTGTACGTCTCAATGCCCGCTACGTCTGACGTGACGCACCCGCCGTTGCTCCTTCGCGCCTTCCGCAAAGCCAAAGACCTCAAACCAGGGCAGAGCGAGAAGGTGACGTTGACGTTGGACAAGTATGCTGTGTCGTTCTGGGAGGAGAGGATCGAGAGGTGGGTGGTTGAGAAGGGCGTTTATGGTGTCAAGGTGGGCAGCAGTTCTGATGAACTGCCATTGGTTGGCAGCTTTGCACTTAAGAAAGGGTTCGAGTGGAACGGCCTGTAAGCTTGTAGTGATACGGATGTATTTTTTTTGTAAAATCAGTCAACGCAGTATGATCGTTTACAAGCCATGCCAGGATTGCTCATACGAAGTCAGGAAAAGCGTCTTGAGGGCAAACTGTGATTACAAGGAACACCAAGCCAACAGATCTCCAGGACTTTTCAATGCAACTTTCCCCCAATACTGTAAATCCCTCAGTCGTGCTCGTAGCCGTAGTGGATCTCGCTTGCAGTTTGGTTTAAAAGAGCATTAATATTGAGAATATTGGGATCAATGATAAACAGGCCATTTCAAAGATGTACATACCGAGACATTGTAGAGCAGGGAACGTTGAAAATGATTTACTTACCAACATGTCCTTCATCAACAACGTCCAAAGACTCCACCCAGTCCTTGACCATCATATTGATATCATTCATCTTCCGCCGTCGACAGAGTCGCAAAATTGCACTTTTGGTCAGTGCTCGCTTCCGTTCACCAGTAGTGGAAACAGTCTCAAAGGGCGATTGCGATCGTCTGGCGCGTTATGTTATGACCGACCTTCTATCTGCACCGTCCTGGTTCGTGTCATGTTTCCTCTTCCTCTTTAGCAGTTCTTTCTGTCCGGTTACCCAAGCCTTGGCTGCAGATTGATCGCAGATACGTGCGATCTCTGTGAGTCCTCGCCCTACACACTTGGGACCTGCATTTATGACGGCATAAGGTGATGCTATATGACATTCAAGGTCGGGAAGAGTATGAAAAGGGGGACTGTGCAGTTGATATCGCCCACCACCCACACGGATAATTGGGTATGGATCGTCGCAGCCGGAAACAGGGATGATTCTGTAGCTGGTTTTGGTATTGAGTTTCCACTGCGGGAGTGTTTGCATGAGAATTTTGAAACCTTTTTTTACATAAATGTACCTTAACCGAGAAGTTCTCGATGTCATCCAACGTATTATCTGTCCTCTAGGCAATTTCTGACGCCACATAACGATGAGCTTGTTCCAGAGTCATCCAATGATCTTCATCAAAGGCGACGTGCCAGTCTGATTAGACTGCAAGACAAAAATGAATCTCTGCGATCGATGATCATCGTGAGGACACGCACGCCTATGCAATTTTCTTCGGCTATCAGCGTGGAAAGTCAAAAACTTTAGGCAAAGGCAATATTCAGAGAACACTAACTAGGACAAAATTGAGTTCAAGTTGCGAATGAATGCATGGCGTAACTACATATCGCTTACCTGATCCTGCGTACTCACCCGGTGGACTATATGGGCTACATCTACACTGTGATCGGAATGCGTTAAGATGCACCACGGACGGTGCGCGTCATAATATTCCACGTCGAATGTATCAAATTCTTCTTGAATGTCTCGTGGAAGGTTGGCCGTTGAACCTGAGTACAAGAAAGATGGTGAGGTGTATGCAGTGAGAGTGGCGAACGTAGCATTGATGATTGGACGCGTATCGGTCGTGACTGGGTATGTTTGTCATGGTGTATTCTGGCAAATCACTGTCGATAACAAAAAATTATCTGGTGAGGGTTCGACAAGGCCTGCAGCAAACAATCACCCACAACTGCGTCAGCAAGTTCTCAAACATCCCCGCATTTGTAAACAAGACTTTCATTCTCCTGTTGCGATTGATAGGCAGTATTCCTCGCAGTGCTTATAGCTGTTGTGCAGACATACACAACCTTTGACAAAGCAGACTGAACAAGGAACTCACAAGTGCGCGTTTAGTATATGTATATGATAACCTCATTCCACTGCAAGACTTACATCAAATAAGGTGGTGTGTCTAAAACGGCATGCGGAAATGGCGGACACCAGAAAAACCATGGAACTTCTCAAGTTCGATGCCAGTTGCCTTCTCGTCTTTGTTGGAGTAGGAAACCCCTAGGGGTGAGGTCAGGTCGCAGAGGGGTTTGGCGGCGTTTGGAGCAGAGTCGGAAAGGTCAGGAGTCTCGGGAGCAGTAGCGCACAACACATCACATCAGGTTGTAGAGTCCAGCGTATGCACTGGCAGAGTCCACTCCATCGCCCTCGTGCCAAATGCTTTTCTCCTTTATCAGCATTAGACCAACGCCACGAGCGCTCGGTAGCAATACTCAACACATAACAGCATTCTCCCAGTCACATTCCACCGCCATCCACGATGATCAACAATCCCTCGATTAATTTCCGTGGTCTTGTTGATATTTCGGGCGGCTTTCTACAGCGGGGTCTCTGCGACCTTGGCTTTGCGAGGATGACTGTCGAAGTCCTCGTTCTCATTCAGCTTTGAAGTGACATAGCCGACTTTTGGCCGTGTACAGGGCGATAGTCAGTGTGGAGGAAAGAGATGCAACATATGATGAACAATCACCTAAGGGTCGTGACCGTGCGATAATGTGCAAGTGAACTTTCTTGGGCATGGTGTGGAATGCTTCGAACAATGATGTCATAGGACATAGAGTCAAGTCTGACCAAATTGTCCCTCAAGCTGTCGTCGATAGGCAGGGGAATGTTCCAAAGAGGAATATCATTAGTGTCTACATCATAGAACATACATCCCTTCTTGATTTTGATTGCATGTCTCAGTCCATCGACGGTGTTTGTGCATGAAATCTTGATAGTGAAAATATGGTTGCGGTCACCGCCTCTCATCATACAGTTGAGGTTGAATTTCATGTTGGGGTGGGAGAATAGCAGTCCAACGAGGATGAGCATATCAAGAGTCGATATATGCGCGTATGACTCACCTCCAGGAGGACGTTATACCTGATGGTGTACAGGGCTCGCCGTGATTCGTGACGATCGAATACCAAGGGTTCTTCCAGTTACCCCGCCATTCTTCCGTACACCTACTACGAAAGGCCTTATGATTACCAAGTTATGCCAACGGTATTGTTCTCAGCCTTGCGGGGTGAAATCCAAAGAGGTAGTGACATGCTCAGTCGGTCAATCAGATTCCAAGAGCTGGACGTAGGATATTAGTTACTTCAGGTGGCAACCTTTTGACTGCATGCTGACACTCGTAATTCTCCGTCGACGATAAACTTGTCATCGATAACTGGACACGCCAGCGTCGCGACCAATCCTTTTTCAGCAACAGTTCTATGGAACAAAGCCCCCATGCCGCTCAAGACCGGTGTGAAACATCGCGTCCGTGAGATTCTGCTCACGGACACTTCCACCCTGAGAATGACGTCCTCCATTATGTATATGAGGATCCGCCCGTCGCGAGTTCGATCCGTTCAGGAGATTTGATTTCGGTTCCAGTCGTTTAGTAGAGTTACACGTACTTCCGCCAAGAAGGCTCCGACTCGGAAGTCGTGCAGCTCGCCCACAACGTCCGACGTAACGCACCCGTCATTGCTCCTGCGCGCCTTCCGTAAAGCCAAAGACCTCCAACCGGGACAGGGCGAGAAGGTTAATCTGAAGCTGGACGAGCATACTGTGTCGTTCTGGGAAGAGAACCTGAGATCAATAGGCGGGATGTCGAGAAGGTGTCGAGGCTGTGATGATCGATAAACTCCCGTTAGTCACTGGCAGTTCTGGTTTACGTAGCGATGCAGATGAGTAAGTGAATATTAGCAAGTCAACATAATATCGTCTGTATGCCGTGAATGTCCTGTTGAACGTAATGGCGACTAGAATAATGAAAAATGGACTTTGTGTCTAGAGTCTAGACCAACCTGTTGAGTCTAAACCTGTATGCAACCAAATTGACCCCCCGACTCCGCACAAAACCCCTGTGATGTCCGACGGTTGCGAGTTGCAACAATTCAACATGGCCGATAAACTGACGGCCCAGCCCGTTCATGAGACTAGTAAAACCCGAGTTTGTTTACACCGGCGGTATGTAACACCCGTCGCAGTTCTCTTTCTGACTTCTCCTCTCTATTGGCAACTCATTGCCGGTTTCTGATCTTTTCTGAATCTTCTGATGCACCAAATTCTACCATTTTGTGCTTTCAGCCGATCATCATGCATCATATCGGACTCGGATGTCCGCTACATACAATCTGCCTATCGCGGTGAACGTACATACCCATCGCGCCGGATGATCACGTCGCTCAAAGTCCAACCATTGAATGGTCGTTCTAAATCATCTGATATGGTCCGTTGCTATCATCGACTATGGCGTCTTCATTCCTCCAATACTTATCATCAATAGCAGTGCACCGGTCGTCACGACTAATTGTACTTTGAGTAACATCAATCAGAAAAGATTGACAAAATAGGCTGCTGCGGAATTTAACTGATTGAGTTTCTAGAATCCAGAAAGCCCGCGTTACTGGAGGAATCAATTCCCCATCATCAGTTCCATGACCCCCATCGTGATTACTGATCGCCGAATTGGTGTCCCTTTGTACCATATACAACGTCTCCGTGTTCGTACTGCTGCGGCAAATCGCGTACGGCAGGGACGTCGTGATTGTATCACCGAGCAGCCACCGCTGAGATCACCAATGATTCAAAATATACATAGGCAATTTATCCCATTTCTGGTCCACTGACAGTTTTCTGGTACTTACTACAACGTGCGGTCCGAGTCCATCCACCGTTATGTCGGATTTATGCTTCTTATGATTCCTATCGCACAAGAACTGCGCAAAGAAGCCCGTCTCAGATTTCATCGTCGGTCCGTCGTGGATGTCTTTCCCCGCTGAAGTCAGAGATTAGAACACGTGCATTCTTGATATAGCAAGAGTGCTCCTGTCAATCAGGTGTTTTTGGGCAGTTAAGTCGGTGAGTGCAATAATCATTTATAATATGGGATCGTACTGATTTCGTCTGGGTGATTCAAGCAGCTTTCATGTACGGCTTGAGTCTGATTGGACGCCTCCTGTATGTTGACATGGATCAAGAGCCTCTCGAACAAGTCCAGAAGCTCCGGAACTTGACAAGAGCTGTCAGAAACTATCAGCAGTTCCGAGAGCCAATCGTGTACTAGCGATTGCTGAACCAATGTTCGTTGTAGCCCCCCTCAACATCTGCATGGGCAGCTTGATTTCACCATTGGACGCTTTTCGCTGATTTTCCAAGAGTATATCAACCAAGACGAGTGCGATGCTGCCAGTCTCAAGCAAATGCTCGATTTCTCATGCCCAACAAAGCAAATGCGGTAAATTCCCGACGCCTCTTGAATCCTAAATTACTTTGGTTGCGGAAGCGCACAGCCTTGTATTTTTATAACGGCACATATCCAGACACATCCCAATTGTCTGCATATATCGGAAGTTTTCCGGAGAAGTTTATTTTTGACGGCGTAACTCTGGTCAAAAGAGCTTGTCAATCTTCTAGTGCTTATCTTTGCAGGCATGATCGACCAGCGGATGGTACCTCATTCGACAATGTGCCTTGCAGAATACGATGATTTTCCTATACATCTATTGTAAGTATCAGCCAACAGTTCATGACGCTGAAACGGATCATCATGTATCGGGCTAAACCATATCGCGCAACAAGTGAGGCACCAATAGAAAATCTATATCATTCATTTCTCCAGGCAAATCACAAGTCTGTGATGGACACTACACTAAACAGTTCGTCCTAGCCGAGCAGCGTATGTAGTCCAAAAACGAGATGCAGGAAAACAGCGTATTAAGGACGGGCAATGCCCCGATATATAAGCCAGAGTTCAGAATAATTTCCCTGCATCCTCGTCACAAAAAAAAACATATTGACATAGGTAATAAAAAGAAAAGAGCGACGGCAGAGCAAATATGATACGCACACAAGTCACACAAGTCTGCCACAAAGCAAATGCGGTAAATTCCTGCCGTGAGGTTTATTACTCATTTGCAACCTGTTTTTGAGCATGTGAGTGAAGAAGAATATAGGTTATGGAATACGCACTCTCAGTACACGGTTGTGTTGACCGTAATCTTCGTCGTCAGCATAACTCACACGCTGGTCACCGTCGTGGTAATCTTCACCCTCGACTTCGCCCACAGGACTGTGAGACTGAGCAGGGGGCGGTGAGGGAGAACTCTCGTGAGAGTTGGACACGCCGGGACTCAGCAGAGGTTGAGGAGATGGTGCACTAACAAAGCCAGTGTATGCGTCTCCGGACTGGGAATCATTGCGCGGGGGTGACTGGTATATAGCCTGAGGGGGTATGGGGTAGTTCTCGCTCGACGAGTGACCTTGCGAATGCCCATGTGAACGCATACTTCCATGTGTCTGGGTATACTGGGAAGGCCGGCGATTAATATATGCTCCGTTGTTCGCGGCGGTCATAGCAGCAACTCCAGTGCCCGCCAGACCAGCGCCTTCAAGCAATTCGATGCCACGAGATCTGTATCGCCCACTAAGGGTGTGATCCAATGTTTCCTGGGGCTGTGGGCCAGGTCCAGCGAAAGCATGGTATGGGGTCCTGCGACTCGGCTCGCGAGCGAGGTTGCCTGCACCAACACCAGCAATGCCTGGTGCACGCTGGGTTTCACTGTCTTGCCTGCCCCGAACCCTCCCCACATTGGCGGTAGCGAGAGATACTGCCCCGGCTGCATATGGATCATACTGTGTCATCTCGTTCATGCCATATGTGTCAGTAGGAAGACCCATCGGAGCTTGGCCGAAAGTCCCATGAGTGGTATCGGAGTAGGGATATCCGCCGCCGCCACCACCACCACCACCCGAACTGCCATTGTATGTGTAATCATCGAATGGAGAACGCGAAGAGGCAGCCGCCTCTGCAGCTGCTTCCGCAACGTCCCTGTCAAACTTCTGAGCACGACGGCGGCGAACGGCGTTCGTCACAAGTGCGACGAAAATCGCAATAACAATGAGACCAACGACGCTGAAGACACCGGCAACAGCCCCAGTGTTTTTGAAGAACCTATCACGATGGCAGAGATGTGAATTTCGTAAGATATATTTTAATGATCAAACTCACGAGTTGGACGAAGTGGAGGTATCATTATTAGTTGCTGCAGTGGGGCTTGCAGTCACAATGGCATAGCTGGTAACTACGACACCATCACTGGTTGATGTGTAAAGTGAAGAAGTAAGACTGGGTGTTGTCGATGTTGTTGCGGTTGTGGTAGGAGTAGTAGCAGTCGTAATAGAGCTACTGGTCTGGGTGGATGAAGTACTCGACGAAGTCGAACTGGTTGATTGCGTCGTGGACGGGTTTGAGGTCGAGCTACTAGTAGTGGCCGCCGAGGTTGAGGAAGAAGTAGTAGAAGGAGTAGTACTGGTGGGTGTAGTCGTCGAACTCGGAGTCGACGACGTAGTAGGCGGCGTAGTTGCTGGCCCCGTTGAGGCACCGCTGCACTAGAGTTCCAGCGAACTGGATCTAAGCTGATAAATAGAAGAACTCACCCAGGAGGGGTCAGTGTGATGGGTGGTGTTATTGTCACTGCAAGGGCGTAGTCTGATGAAGTGTATGAATCCCAAGCGCAATCATGGACTTACAAGGATTAGACATGATCTGAACCTAAATGAGTGGATCTTTTGAAAAGATCAGAACTTCAATAATTCAGGAATCTTCAGGAATCAAAGTGTCGACCTGCTGTCTGGACCAGCAAGATCAGGTAGAAGAACGTTGTGGTCAACGAACAACACGATTCGTGCACATGAGAAGTTTTACTTGTGTAGTTTGAGGGCAGTTAATCAGGCTACCACGCCTTTGTTATTCGTATCATTATGTAAGCGGGCACGGCGTTAAGTGGGAAGACACGTCACGGTAGCACGAGGCCGGGTGGAGTCTGTTCAGCCCATTAAAGAACGTGTAGTACTGACCCCACGGCGAACATGCATATGCATAATCATACTATCAATACCACCCTTAATCCCGTTTTCGCTTTTTCTGTCGAGGCTCGTCCTCCTGCTCGCTGTCTTCTGAACTCCCACCCTCTTCCACCGGCATACTCTTTAAGCCCTTCATCTTCCGCGTTTGGAGCTTGTTGAGATCCTGCTTCGCGATGTGCACCCGTCCCCTCAAATCGCCCATTTCGTCCACTTCCATGTTTTTCTTCTTCTTTCCAAGACCCTTCTCCACATCTTGCTTCTTCAATTTTGGTCGTCTTATAGCAGCCTTCCACATCTCTGGGTCAGCGGCTTGATGGCGTCTCAATGATAGGTCAAGGAAAGGACCCATTTCCGTCAGTTCAACTCGTGGCACACGCGTTCCCGACGGAAGGAGTTTCACAGTGTAAGTCCGTATATGGATTTTGGGTAGATTTTGGACGTCCTCTTCCTGGGAGTCACCCAGAATAGGATTTAGTGTTTGTAATGAGGGAGCCGGCGCGATGCTGACGCTGATGACATGTTCCAATCCTGGTAAACATATCGAATCGATGACTTCTCCATTGAAGAAATCCATGAGCAAGGATTTTACTTGAGTAAATCGCGGATGGGTATCGAATAGTTCTGATGCAAAGTGCATCATGGGCTTATGTCCTGGCGTTGATTTTGGTGTCTACCGCACATGAGAATTTTAGATTATGAGGCAAAGGGACAAAGACTCACTTTGAACTCTGCCATGCTAACGAACTTGTCTACTCCAAGTTCGCACATATCCAGTAGTCTTGAGTCGAATGTACGCGCAATAATAAGACCTGCAGGTCTCTTTTTCGTAGACTGACCCACGAGGAACATGGACGCATCATTTTTGCCCGCCCAAAATTCAAGGGACGAAGCGTCCTCAAAGGGGTGAACGGTGTTTTTCTTCGAGAACGATATTGCATCTGGTCGTTTTAGTGCCATCTAATCGTTGATCAACATCCAACCTCGAGGACTTTCAAACGAGACCCACCAGCTCTTTCATCACACCGTTCACAATCTCCCCCGTATGAGTTCCCTTTACAAATATTGCTGTCCGAACATCTTCGACCTCCTTGGCTTCACGAGCCTCCAAAGCCCGTTTTGACCTAGCATTGCGTGGTTTTCTACAACACACCCCTCAGCAAGCGCACGACCCTTCAAAATCACAGGGAGGGACTTACACCGCTCTCAGCATACTCTTCAATATTGCCAAAAAAAAAATTACTCGACGTCCAAGTCAGTCACAATGGGCTGTAATCAACCTTCCATTCTAGGAATGTTGTTGTGCCATATTTATGTTTTATGTCCCGCGAACCTGTCGCAAACTGAATAGGCACTCCAATGCAATGTGCCTTTTCATAATAACAAGTGTTCATCCTGATCAACAGTATACGTATATAAGGACCCTCCCGATGACTTCGCAGGAAAAATATCGCTGAAAAGCGTTCACAGGCGTATATCACATATCACGTATCGAGTGGCGTGCTCCACATGACTTTCTGTCTTTCTCACAAGAAAAGACATACGCCAAATCTGTGGTTTGCGATGACTACAAGAGTATAGATGACTGACTAAATATTATTTTTGTTTGCTGAGAAAAATCATCCGTGATTGGCATGTCTTTACGAAATCAACAATCTGTCAATCAGAAAATAAATCAATTGCGCAGTCCGATGAAGGGGGATTTGCAACTTGATCACGCGAGCTTTGCAAAGTTATGTTATGGCGGTTTCAAAGGGGTGTATTTACTTGGGGATATACGACAAAAGATTAAGAAAACGAGGCGCTACCATAGCAGTACATACAACCTCAACGAAACCTCACCAAAAGGTATAAACAACACTACACGGACACCTAAAATTAAAATGAAAATGGTATAGGTGAGTGCGAAGATATAAGATGAAATACTTGTACTAGAAAGGGTTTGAGTCGCACTGACCGAGCACGCAGGAAAAACACAAGATACGTAGGTAATCACGCTGCAAACAAACACCAATGTTCGTACCCACAATTACCAAGGATATAAAAATGAAATTTTAGTTGCCCACGACCGTCACACTTTCATTCCAACTGCAGCGGGGGAGTATGAAGATGCAACTGGAGATTCCCCTCCTCGCCTTGATAGTGCTGGAGGGGTTGCCCCATTGGATGAAGGGGATGACGACTTTGATTGTATGCTGACGGATCGAGCAACGGTGGCGAAGGCAACGCCGTGTGGTTGGGATCGTGGGCTGCGTGATGTGTCTGATAAGGGTGAAGATGCGAAGCTTCCTCTGTTAGCGGAAAGTAAGGCCCCTGCTGCTGCTGCTGCTGATGCCGATGATATGTCGTGCCGAAATTGTGGAGAAATTCTGCCTCCCCCGAGCGTCGCCGCGCCTGCGCTATACGCTGTTGTTGCAGCTGCTGGAGCTGTTGGCGTCTGAGATCCTGGGAGTAATGAGTAGCTTGAGATGGGTGTTCTATCGACGAGTGTGAGGGATGATGCTGATGAGATGATTCCTGATGCGGTAGTCGGCCGTGAAGCCGTTCCTGTTGCACCGGGTAAAAATGATCGTATTCCTGCATCTGCATCTGACTCGTTGCAGAGCTCCAGGACGGTGAGCCTTCTAGATTGAGGGCGTGATTCTGACCCGTACTCGTATTCTCCAGGCCCTGAAAGCCCGCTGCTGGGCTCTCGACGTGGGACATCATCGTCTGGTCCCGGGTATGGTCGCTTGCGAGGGTTGCTTGGTGGTGAATATGCGAAAGGCCCACCAGATGAGACTGGCTCGGCGAGCGCCGGAGGGTGGAAGGAAAACGGTGAGTCATATGAACCCCCTGTTGGAGATGCTGGTTCTGAATCGTATGGGACGCTCCCGTAGGAGGATGTGAGGGATGGCGCTGCCATGTCGCCGCGTCCATAGACTGGAACGGATAATTCTGTGACCAATCCAGGCCCTCCAGCGTAAGCAGGTTTTGTGGAGAGGATTGATGCGGGAGCTGTACCTGGGCGATTGGCTGTTGTAGGTCTTCGGAAGGGTAAGGGAAGTACGTGTTGTGCTGATTGGGCGAATGATTGGGATGGTGGAGGGGAGATTGTCGCGGAGACGACGGCAGCGAGTGGCGGGAGCGTTCTAGCATGTGCGTCGGGACCCCCTGCAGTTGGTGGCCTGCTGCTGCTGGATCCGGGCCGACCATCCCGTGAGAGACTGTCCCTAGAGGGGAGACTGAAGTTGAATGTGTTGGTGGTGAAGGTCTGAAAGGACTGCGATTGCTGTTGCCAGGAAGTAGAGGATGCGGGGGGGACACGAAAGGACTGGCTGGAGTCACGAAAGGAATGGTTGTTTGTAGGTCGAGGATTACCAACACGATGATCCAAATCAGAATTCCAACCGTCACCGTAAATCATGTTGTCACCACCCTCGTAACCAGTGCTCGTACCGGGACGCTGGTGCATGGGGTGGAGAGAGGCAGACAAGTCCTCCTCCTTAACTTGATCGAGACCATGCATTGAATTATCTTGAGATAGTGAATGATTGCTTGAGGAAAGTACAGCAGTAGCACTAACGGAAGCTTGACCTCTCTTGCCTCTTGGCTGACCGGTTTTATTTGCGGCTGCCATAGAAGCATGAAGAGAGGTAAGTTCACGCATCATGCGCTCATTCTGTTCTTGCTTATCAGCGTGAACAGTTTGAGCATGCTGACGTAGATTATCGAGACGCGAAAATTGCTTGCTGCAATGGCAAGTAAAAGGGCGCTCGCCAGTATGTTTCCTGATTAGAAATTAAAGAGATCGAACGGGGGTATGTGCCTCGGTACCTACCTAATGTGCCTGGCAAGATGCTCACTTCTACTAAAAACCATACGACATTCGCCATAACCTCTGCATTGAAAAGTCTTTGCAGGAGCGGGACGATAGCGTTTATTAACACCTTGAATACCTGCTGAAGCAGATAAAATTGATGGATTGTTGGGTGCGACTAGGGCAGCCATGTCGGCAGATGATGAACCTGTGGGAGAGAGTTCACCCTGGTCGTCGTAGTTATTATTTAAAGATTGACTGAGATCGTGAATCTCTGAGGAACGAGGAGAGATTGAAAGTGAAGAAGGTGAAAGTTTTGAATCGACTTGAGTGTCGAGAGTTGAAGATTTTGAGTCCTCCATGAAGCGGGTTAGGAAAAGAGGAACAAACTTCTATAAAAAAGGTGCCTGATTGCAGACGCTGGAAAGAGTTAAGCCCAACACCTCAATTAAGGCACCGCAATCGTCGGACTTTTAAAAATCTAACCGTTATTTTGGTTCAGGAACAGCCCCGCCGAGCCACGGCACCGTTTTGCACTGATAACACACGTCACGCCGTAAAGGATGCCGTATTTTAATTCGACCCCCCCAGTTGTAGTATACAAAGAATTATTTCCGGAAAAAAATACACGCTTTTTTCGCATCTACCCCTTTAACTCCTACTTCATGGCCAAGTCTAGACTTCAATACAGATCCCGTATCCGCTGTGGCTGTGACCCCTCCCTTCTACCCTTTATCGATTGCCATTGTCAACCCTTATCCAAGCTTGTATTATAGAATTTACTCTTCCCATCTAGACGTAGAAAGAAAAAAAAAATATAACAAACCCATTCTCGTGGGACAACCCGGCCTTTTCGGTCACTCTATTTTTCCGTCCACGGAATTTGAATTGGCATTTTTGTCCGCATCAGACCCGTTTTATCGATGGCGCTATTTGCGCATTTTCCATTCACCTGTCAGACAACGTCTGATCCGCTTGTTTTCTACTTTCAAGGCGAATTGTATTAGATGCACGGTCAATTGCAAGTAACATGACCAATGATCCACGAGATAAACATGCGTCTGGTTCAGTCTAGAGCAACTCCCCATGCTATCACCGCGCACGAGGTCTTTTACATACACGTGTAGCATCAAATCGCAAATACATAGTGCTTTTCCTCTCACAATCCCGTCACCTCCCCTCCATCATATGTATATACCGCCCATCAATCCAATAACACTCCATCATAAAGACACAGCATAGCGCTGGCACATCCCTTTGTCCGAATTTGAACCGAATAAGCAATTAATCTTGGATCCCAAGCTCTGGCGCCGATAATTGCGGATAAGCAGGGAATTACCCATACCCAAGACGGTCTAAGGCAGGCCTAGACTCTCGAAGCATCCGATAACACTGCTTGCCTGGTGCGACCAAAGTACGTTCGTACGCGCGTGGGGGCAGCACAGCTACCCGCGCCCCGATCACCAATAATTTCATTCCACATTCCGTTAGGCACATAGCTATGCCCAGGGGCAACCCAAATGCAAAGTCTCTCTCGGAGACAACTCGAACAAAACTAACGATCGACGCTTACCAACACCAAGTGCCTGGGCAATCAACCTTACGTACCCCACACTCTTAACCCCCTCTCGAAATGGAACATTAACCACAAGGACATCCCATTCCCCCAGACCATATTTTTACAACATCGGATAGAGGCCCCCGCTTCATCCGCCAATCATACATTCGTTAAAAACACATCAATTCGTGTCAGATATACTTGTCAAAGCTTATCATGAGGCTGCGGTCGTGTCGTAAACTTGCCAGAGACCCATCAGATAACTGGGCAGAGAACAACGAACTGTGAACATACAGGTTTAACTGTCCGCAAGAAAATGTCATAACATACCCGAGTCCCATCAGCCTAGGCCGTGCTATGTATAGGTTTACTTACAGGAAGTTCAAGCCAAGAGGTCCAGCCCTTGGGAGCATCTCTCCCGACTATCGTAACTCGAACGTTACGACTCACTAACCATGACATCGGCGAATTCTTTCTTGCAGAGTGCGCGGGAGTGATCAAAGTACCGGATATGATACATACCCAGACCGGGTTTGATTCTAAATGTGCGTATGTTCCACGGACCACTGATTGATTGCTCTGCGGGATGCAATTTATATATCCCGAGGCACTGCGGTAGATCCTCCGCATCTCGGGCATTGTAATAGCCAGTTTATACAATCAAGCGGCTGTCCCCAAGGTACAAGTCCTTGCTGAAGAACTGAGAATAACGGTCATGGGATGTTTGATGTACGATATCGTCTCTGTAAGATACCTTGCATCATCAGGGATGCGTATGACGTTGTTTTAATCTAACACATAACACAGACCATGTATGGCACGGAAGGATCATTCTGGCGTTAAAAGAAGATATCATGTGCCGCGCGGCCGAGTGTGGGATGGAAACTATCATTGACGCGTCCGAGAACAATAACGTATTTCCCTTGTCCAGCATCTGGATCGATCCGTGTGATTGGGTATTAAATGTTAAAAGGCAAGGCATCTGGTGTCGGCGGAAAGAGGCGGTACGAACATACGGAAATTAAGAATTGACATACAGTCCCGTCACTGTCAGATAAATCGCGGAGAGATATGTATCCGACGTGGGTAAGCCTGAAAAATCCCCTAGAGTAAGCAATGTGGCTCCCTCGGTTTATAAAATTATACTCTCCCTGATTACCTGAAAGTTGGTTTGATTTTGAAATTCGAAGTAGCCAAGTCCAACTTTGATACACAGTGTGTCATTAGAAGGGTTGAGAGCACGCCCATCTTCGACCCGTTCACAGGCTGTCTTTCTAATGTTTCATCGTCACCTTTAGATGACTGCCTACGGCAGAAAAAAGATCTGCTCGAATTTTAAAATCGTATGCTTGAATCCATCATGATAGGCGGTGTCACTTTTCCGCGCCACTGTGGCCTCATTAATCACATAAATTGTCAAATTAACACTGCCCCGGTGGCTGGTATAGTCTGGTATGGTCGCGATTGTCGTTATGCTTGGTTTTCGGGCGGTATTGTTCGTAGTGATTCGTTGCCTGAAAATCTTCAATCTGCCCTACTATCAGGAACTGTTCCAAAGTGAGCAATGAGCATCATGGGCCAGGAGCACCAAAAAATCCATCATCGAAACTTGCTTTCGAACCTTCATCTTGCACGCATCGATATCTTGGCACGTCTGCGGATTATTTGACACTACATGCAAATCAATTACTTGGAGGTGGAGTATCAGCACTATATCAACTGCGATTTAATAGCTCACATAAGATTTATGTCTTGGAGGACGGCGTGTTCGTTAATTTCCGTGTAGAAGTCTTTCGCTCGACTGGCATTCGCCTTCGAAAACAAAGAGGGGTCTCTTACTCCCGGCCTCACGCCCGAGCATCCAGCACATGGAACCCACTGTCCACAAATGCCAGCTGTGTCCGATACCACAATACTGGCACGAGCCGCATATGACAAACCTTGTCGGAGCATGAAAGAAATTTGCGGGTATAAACGGAAACTGTGTTGGCCAATGTCAATGTTGCGATGATAGCTTCCCATTGACAGATCAAGTACAGGTCAATCTGCCAAAGAAATTTATCATTCCAATTACCTTCAAAGGGCTAGTCACGATGCATCAATGGCTTACCACTGGTGTGAGCGGTGTTGCCAAGAACATCAACTTTGCCAACGGAACGTTCGGCGCTGTTCGATGTCGGCTACATAAGTTTTACCGGCCACGCCCGGCTGTCACAGGACGTTGCTCTTAGGAAAGATTTGAGACGAGTGTTGTGGAGTACTCAGGAAATCATAGACAACGGAGTCTAGCGTTGGCGCTAATGCAGCCCGTTCAGGTTCGACGGAACTTCGTGCCAAACATATGCATCGCGATTCCGTAATTCTTCAATGATCCGCGGCACTAGTACATAATTCAACTGTACGGTGACGTGCCGCTCATCGCAGTGAGAGTTGTTCCCCGAGGCCCTGCCCCACATACATTCTCAGGTCCAACCGATATCAAATAACAAGTAGCCGACTTTGCTCCGCAACCCACAAATCACGGCGAGTCTTGAATTTGCAAGTCGTTTCGGTAGGTCATCGTTAATACGCCCTGTCAGAATCATTGCCTGGTACTTACTCAATGGTGCAGCACGACATCAGCCTGGGTCGTGCATTATTAATTACTGCACCGTTGGGATACTGCATGGCATATTATGTCAATAACTTGCTCTGTGCAGTAGGTATGTTTGTTGATATAATACGCCCGACGTTTGATTAACGGCACATAGATACAGGCTGTAAGGTCAGCTCAGGTGTTATGTGATATATTAGTGAGCTCTTTCTTCTGCTAGTACGTATGCACGGGCGGCGTTTAGGGGGGCCAGGGCTGCCCAGTAACGCGGCGGTACCGTATGATGGCAACTCGAGGAGGTAATTATCATCTCAACAAAGGAATATTGGCGAACAACCTTTCGAGTTATCTATCTCCTTCATGCTCATCTTCGCGATCACTGCCAGCGATGCATGTGGTAAAGGGTAGGTGGCGTCAGGTGGCGTCTTACCCGTGTGCTCTGATGGAATCCAAAAATGTCACAGGATGTCATGCGATTGGTTGGCCTAGACACCAGGAAATGGCCGTGATGGGAACACCACCTAAATTGTACCTGTAGATGAGTAGCTAAAGTGGATCATGGACTTGATATCACAACATTCTGTTTACCCGATATTTGACCCATATGATTCAGATGTTGTGATCTCCGCTTGCTTTTTCGTTTGTTCTACGCTTGAACGTTCTGAACCATTGGGGTAAGAGTGAAGATATTTAATCTTACCGGAGCTAAGCTTGTCCAAATATAGCTGGGAGCTTTTACTGCAGCTAAGTTCCAGAATGCTTATAAACAACAACCAGCATCCGATATGAGCATTAAGGTGGCACAATCAGAGAATTTGTGGACGGAAACACCGTTGATCTATTCCAGCCACATCTCTGATATCGTCGGATGTTCTGCCTACCTAAAGCTGGAGGTGCGATAAAAGTTTGGACCATATGCGGCTCATCAAACGGGCGTATCTACAGAATTTGCAACCTTCTCAATCATTCAAATATAGAGGCATCTCTAAATTCGCACAACAATGCAAGGATAAACATGGTTCTTCGGTGCACCTGATGATCGCTTCGGGCGGAAATGCAGGTCTAGCTGCGGCGGTTGTAGCACGTGTTTTGGAAGTGAAATGCACAGTTTTCCTTCCCGTTAATGTAAGTATTGACACGCAACAAGCCCTCCGAAAGCAGGGTGCAGAGGTTGTAACAATTGGGGAATTCTACTCCCAAACACTCGCCGCGCTTGGAGATGCCGTGAAGAAAGACGCCAATGCGTGAGTACAGGATTACCCCTCACTTGCGTCAAGCCAACCGCATTTTAGTGTATTAGTGCCAGCATATGATTCACCTGTCCTCTGGGATGGTCATTCGTCCATGGTGACCGAGATCCAGAGACAACTTCCTAAGCAGCCGGACGCCATATTCTGCAGCGTTGGTGGGGGAGGCCTCATCGGAGGCATCATGCAAGGCTGCAAAAACGTTGGGTGGGATGAAGGTAATTCAAATTCCGAACCGCTGCACTCATACCTCTGATTCGCGCCTAATAAAAGTACCGGTCGTGGCGCTTGAAACCGTCGGCTCGAACTGCTTTTACAATGCCATCGCTATCAATACCAGGAACTTTACTTCTCAAGTCCCCATCGTACCTTCCACTGAAGTGGAGGACAGTTCTCCGTATACCATTGAAATTGTCGAAGAACATAATATCGCAGTTCCGCATATGAAAGCGCTGAAATCGCGAGCAGCATCGCTAGGCGCATCCTCGCCAGCTCCTGGGGTAGTTAGAATGGCAGTCGATCGTGCCGGAGGAATAAAATGCGCGTGCATCCCAGACGAGATGGCTATGCACACTGCAAGATTATTCGGAGGTGAGTCCCTGTGCGATGTGAAACGCTGAGTGAGTAGCGTAATGACCATACTGCTAGACGATCACAAAATATTGACGGAACTCGCTTGTTCGACAACCTTGACCCCCGGATACAATCGCGAACTTCTCTTGCGTATCCTCGGGCCAACCTTCTCGGAAATTTTTTCGGAAGAGAGGAAAGAGAAGTGCCTAGTTTTTGTGGTGTGTGGTGGAGTCAAAATTTCTTTTGAGGATATGAGGGAATTTGAAGAGATTGTCGCTGCGACACAGGAGCAAAGCTACTGGCGAGTGCAAATCAGCGGCGAAGAAACCCAAGTGCCTAAGCAATGATACTGAAAGATAGAAGGAAATATCGATACATTGTTACAATACTGGGAGCCTAGATGAAGTAAATGCATCTCAAAGTTTGAAGGAAGTAAAGGAGACCTAACAACTACGCACGACTGGCTTGTAAATGCCACTCATGGTGAGAACTTGGGGCAATACGCTGCTACACAGAACTACCACCATTTGAACCACCCTTTTGAACTCTGTGCAACCGCCTCCGACTGTGTTTGAAGCTCTTTATCCCGCTCCATTCGTCGTGCAAGTTTATCCGCCTTTATCCTTGCTAGCTCCTCTCGGATAGCGGTTTGATCCGTTGGTATTTTCTAGTGCACCTTGAGCACAGGGATAAGTGGTACATTGATATTAAAAAACCTCACGCTGTACGTCCTATCTGGAGGTGGGAATAGATGGCCCTTATACTGGTCATAATAGTCAACGATGAATTTATCATAAACAAGACAATAACCCACAGGGAGCACATGGTTATGATACCAAGCAGGGTCACCAAAATGCAACAAGGCCACGACAGGTACAAATAAGTATAGACCGAATTTGAAGACCTCAAGATTTGGACCACCCATGGTAAACAGCTGGTAGACGGAGCCAACGTGCAATGTCAAAGCATTCTCTGTCACTCCGAAACGATCACGTGACTTCATTCATTCATTGACGCGTTGCCAATTTGCCGCTTGCACTCATTCGTCACGTCTCCAATAGTCAGACTTCGAGGAAGGAAGACAGCTGTTCCTTCTTTCAAAGCTCGTAAGTAGAAACCACCAATTAAAATGCCTGTTAGTGTAATCACCGGACTCAGATTCTCCTGACCTGAGGGCGTTGGGCACAGATTAACATGGCGCAACGAGAGGATGAAGATGTGGCTCATAAGCGAACGGTCCAGCAGAACGCTCTGAGTCGGCCTGCCCGTCAGAGTAGTCCTGAGAACTCCGGCACGGGTAAGACTTTAATCATAATGCAAACCAGAATGTATATGTACTCCGCTCACGCGACCTCCAGCCTCAGTCTCCACTGCTGTGATATGCGACCCAACAAAGACCACAACGTATAAACGCCAACTTACCCCGGATTGTGATTCCAGAGACAAACAGGTTAAACGCCCACGAGCCGATAAGGTTACACTTCGCAAGCATGAGCGGTTTTGGTTTGCAGACGGAAATGCTGTCATTGAACTTGATGGTATACGCTTCAGGGTGCATCAGTCGTGGATCGCAAAGCATTCAAAATGGATTGCGGCCAATCTTCCTGATAAAGGAAAACAAGGCAGCAAATTTGAAGAGATTACACTCGATTTTTGCGGCGCGCTCAAAGCAATAGATTTCGAGGCACTGCTTTTATTTTATGAAAACCCTGGGTAAGTATATGCTCAAATTTTATCATTGTATTGGGCTGACGAGTGGGTTAGGGACTACCGCAATTGCATTGAGACCCCCACGCTGATGTCCCTTATTCGCGCAGCAACGGCGCTTGGCTTTGACTCCGATCGTGTATGGCTTGTGAGGGAGTTGGAAGCACTTTGGCCATCTAATATTGGAGAGCCGTTTATCAACCTGGAACCGCGCATCGATGCTCCAGAGGTGGCTGCTCTGGCGCGGATGTGCAATATTGATGCGTTGTTGAAACCTGCGTTCTACGATATGGCAAGAGCACCCGGATTCGGTCTAGATAGGCTGGCTGAATCAGAGCAGATCAGCCGTGCGGATATACTACGTCTTGTCCGGATGAGAGAGTATCTAAGTGGCATGTGGTCTCAGGTAGCTGCACACGAGAATCCTATCTTTGTCTGCCAAAACATTTGGGATGCACTATGCAGCGATGGAGAAGGACCCGCAAGTCTATCTGAAACTGCTGACGAGAAGCCTGCACTTCGCCCTACCGCGTCTATTAGTATGGTTAACACATGCCTCTCTGCGACGGCACGATGCGAGGCGTGGGTTCGGCTTGTGCACCACTCAGATATTTTCGCCCGGTATCGGTATGACCCACTGCGCGGATTAGTAGGCGTTGACAAACATCACGTGGACGGACGAATGGTGCAAGGATTGCATGAATAAAAGGAAGGCTAATTGGCATCAAATGCAGGGGAGAATCTGGGAGACGGTTGGCGAGTATCTGAGGGAAGAATGACGAGTGGATGCTGCAGTAAGTAACCTTGCTCGCTAGTAAGTGTCTTGTGCACCCCATGATTCAAGCTTATAGTAAGCAGTATTCCCCACCATTTGTCTTACAAGAGTTACGCTACAGTCCATCGACTCTGTACTGGAATACACCTCAGAATAGAAAGTATTTAATACCAGCGTTCAATTGTGTAAAGGCGGGTCCATAAAGTTAGTATACAGTTTCATTAATCTCCACTTTGTCGCATCATTAGATTCCGTTTTCGTTTGCACTGGCATGACCTAAATTTGTCCCCAGCATTTCAAACTTCTTGGTACAGCGCAGTCGATATTGATCATTATTCACGAGTCGAACCACTTGTGCTCCTTCACCACCACACCTAGCCATGCTACTGTTAGATGTAAGTATAATATGTACTAGTATTGCTTTGCTTGGGTGATCTAGCCACTCCAGGCGGGTTTTCCAGAGGAGCATCTGGGCTCTACTTACTGGTGTATGTTGCTAGTTGGATTTGACATCGTGAGGCCATCGGTACGCGCAGGTCCTCCTATTCAAATCACCTAACGATTACGTGACTTGTATGAAATTACGCGTTGAACATTTTCGGCAAGGCTAGTGTTCTTCACTCTCATTTTCAACGGTGTATGGTTGCTTGACCATCTTTCCAGACCTGCAGGACAACCACGGACCGTAGGATGAACGTAACGCTTGCAACTAGAGGATGTGGATGTATATAACGATGTGTATTCAGAAGTCCAGCAGGAACGTCGAGGAACGTCGAGTCTCAGCATTGATAGGGTTCCACCTCCAAAGTCCGAGGCAGGTAATATTTAATATGTTCCTATATAATATGCGCCTCGCTTATACAACATTCAGCCTTGGTCCCCGCTGCTTCATGTGACCCAGTCAAGAGCATAAGGTGCAAGCGTCAACTTAGCTCGGAGTCTGAACCCAGAAAACAAACGGCTAAACGCGCACGAACCGGTACTCGTGCTGCTCGCAAGCATGAGCGGTTTTGGCTTGCAGACGGGAATGCCATCATTGAACTCGACGGCGTACGCTTCAGGGTGCATCAATCATGGCTCGCACGGCATTCAGAGCACCTGGCAGCCATACTCCTCGAGGCAGAACATGACGGCGAACTTGAAGATAGGATAATTGAATTTGAAAGAAGTGAATTGCGACTCTCGATGAGTAGATCCTCAATGCAGTAGATTTTGAGGCCCTGCTCTTGCTTTATGAAAATCCAGGGTAGGTATCTACTCGTATCTGGATCTCGTTTTGCTGGCTAACAAGTGGTTAGGAATTACCGCAACGCCATTGAGCCTCCTATACTAATGTCCCTCATCCGCGCAACGACGTTGCTTGGTTTTGACTCTGACCGTGCGTGGCTCGTGAAGGAGTTGGAAGCACTCTGGCCTCTAACCTGGAAGAGCTGGTTGCTGAGCCAGAGCCGCACCTCGATGCTCCGGAGGTAGCTGTCCTCGCACGAATGTACAACATTGATGGGTTATTGAAGCCTGCATTCTACGATATGGCGAGGATGCCTGGCTTCGGCCTGGAAAAGCTTGAGAAATCAAAGCAAATCAGCCGTGCGGATATATTGCACCTTACACGGATGAGAGAGTATCTAAGTGACATGTGGATACAGGTAGCTGCACGCGAGCATCCTGCCTTCGTTTGCCAAAACTTCCGTAGTGCGCCATCCAACGATGGCGAAGGAACCTTAACTTATAACCAAGCTGACGATAAGCATGCACTCGACTCTCAAACCTCTACTAGTATGGCTAGCACATGCCTCTTGGTCACCGCAAGACACGAGGCGTGGGTTCGGCTGGTGTACGACTCAGGCATTTTCACTCAGTATCGGTACGACCCATTGTGCGGACTAGCAGCGTTGATAAACATCGAGTGGACAGACGACTGGTGCAAAGATTGTCTGGAGAAACGGAAGGCTGATTGGCATATAATGCAGAGGAACATTTGGGAGAAGGTTGGCGAGTATTTAAGAAAAGATTGATGGGTAAATATTGCAGTGAGTTACCTTGCTCCCCAGATTTCTTGCTCCCCCGATGATTTAAAGTTTTGCTAGCATAAGAAGCATTCCCCGCATTATGTCTCGGTAGAGTTGTGCTGGCATTCACTGACTCTGTATGTCAGAATGAAAAGGGGTTCTGGACGAACGTTCAAACGTTCAAGGCAGGCATGGACTGGTTGTGGTATTGGTCCTAAAAGTTGTTATGCAACCGAGTTTTCATTAATTTCCACCCTTCTCATCTACGGCAGTTTGGCTGCTTACTAATAAGCGCTTTGCCTCGGGATATTCCGATTCCCCCTAATGCCTCCTAATGTCTTGCCTTAATGTCTTACCGGAGCTTGCAGCTCACTGTGTCACATATACCTTGACGACAACATGACCGATGCGAACGAACCCCCGACTCGAGAGATTATTCCTGTTCATGTCATTCATCCAGACCGTGACAATCTTTTCCGCATTGCAGCAACTCCCAGTGATTTGATCAAAAAGAATGTGAAGACTTTCGGCGTACAATGTACGCAGTGTCAAAAAACACTAGATAAACTTTTGAAATGTTCAAAGGTGCTGGTGGCTGATATATCTCAACCCATCACAGGCACTCATCACATGTTTTCGTAGTGCAAGGGCGTCTGGTATTGCTCCAAAGAGGTAAGATCTGCGACTTGGGCAAAACATGGGGCTGACATTATAACTTATGTATCTTCTTGTGATAGTGCCAAAAGAAACATTGGTGAGCGTCCTATTTACAACCTGACACAGAGAGACCTCACTCCAGACCTGGACTCACACTTTACGATAGGTCCGCTCACAAATCGGCATGTCACGAAGTTGAACGCTCCTCAGGAGCCCTCAAATTCGTACGAGTGTTCTTCGCAAACATAACGCTCATGATGTTCCTCAAAGTCGCCATCATTTACGATTGTGGTTTGCTTGACAATCCCCGGCTTGGGTTTGATGTGCCTTTCATGGCCCGTGTTGACATTGCCATTGAGCCAACTGACATTCTCGACTTTACGAGACTATATCTCAATAACGGACCCATTGCGGAGAAGCTTAAAGGAATGGTGCAAGTCAATGCTGTCTCTGCGTGGGATCCGAACACGCATCCTCCCCTCACGCCGATGCGGCTGCGCTTATGGCGTGATGCTCGAGCACAGTCCACCGCATCAGGTTATGGCAAAGATCCCGTTGGACTCATCGAGTTCCTCAACTATACAGAGAACTCTACCACCACTGCGTTTCATATTTCCAGCTCTATTCTTGACGTTGCGAGGAGACGCCAGCCCTTCTTATGTTCTTCTGCCATCATGGGCAATCGGTTTGAAAAGCCCATGGACTCTGCGACATGTATAGAGTGGGTTATTTGACCACATATTGTAAATTTTAACAAGCACGGCCCCTTACAATCACTTACATAGGTATATCAACTTGCATATTCGGGCCGATGAGCAGAATCAGTTACTTTTACGAACCGAAATGACAGAGCAAGACAAGGAAGTTATTCGCGCCTCAGGTCGCAACGAGGACTCGCTTCCCGTCTCTCTTCTCAATCTCAAGATGCAAAGAGAACTTCTCTATGCTAACATGATGAAATTGAGACGTTAGCCAATTACATCCTCAGGTGTGCTTTTTCGCTTTTCAGAGCGATGAACTCTTTCTGATTTTTGCATGTAGACAGCAGACGACTGAATATGTTCTCGCACAAGGTTGGATTGACTGGATTTCGGAATATGTTATCTTGCGCCGTGTGTAAATTTGGATATATTATCTAGCTACTAGTATATGTATTACCAGAATTAGTTTAAAATATCTATATACGTCACTGCTTCTAGTGTAACATACCTCCCGAGTAAAAGAAATCGTCAAAAGTACTGCCCTCCGAATCCTGTTGGTTCAGTTGCATGACTTGAGTACTGACGCTGGTTGCATGCTTAGCGCACAGCACTCATCTACTTGAACGCTTCAACATCGACAGGCGCTTAAATCGGTTCAACGACTTCTCACTCGTATCTGCAAATGGCCAAGTCTAGCTGCCCATCTCACCTTCAAGTTGTGAAGAGAGGGACCGCGAACTGAAGTTCAAAGCCGCAGGGTTACACTCTCTTGCTGAAGAACTCCAGTTTTACATCCTGGGCTTTCTTTCTTGCAGAGATATCCTTCGTTGTACATCTGTGAGTCACGATTTTGTGTTGTTTGACTTTCATATTGACGATTCTCTTGCAGGTGTGCAAGGCCCTTCGCCAGACGTACTTGTCCTCATCCGAGCTTCAGTACATTGTTGAACTCAGTGGCCAACAATTGCTTCACGTCCCCAACACAAATAATCATACACCTATTTCCGAGCGCCTACAACTCCTGCGGGACAAAGCCCACGCATGGTTCAAGTGTAGCCTTCATTCCTTCGAAACAGTCTCTATACCGAAGGAACTGTGTGATGCGGATAAAATAGTCACCCATGGGCATCTCTGCTTGTGGAACCAAGACCAGGCCGCAATCATTCCGATACTACCAAAGTCCCCACAACAAACGGTCGAGTGGTGGCAAAGAACGTTGAGTTCAATAATGTCTTTTCCTCACTCAGACAAGCTCGATGTGTTCATGGACCCAACACAAAACCTGATTGTCATTGTGTATGTTGCTGACGAGACAGTCTACATTGACCTTAGAGCCCTGGATGGTGATGGTGTTCACCCGCAAGCTGCTGGACCGAGATTGTTTCTGTCTACGCTGCAGGAATACGAGGAAACTCACATTGACGCAGAGAGTGCAAAAATTAAGGGTTTCGGGAGGCATATCGCTTTGTGGCGGACATATCTTGATATGTGGCAGCTGCAGATATGGGACTGGCAATGTTCAACGACATCCAATGTGAGCCATGGTTAGAAATATTTGAGAGACTCACCAGTTGGTTCTCAACTTCAATTTAGTGCTTCCTCAGTGGCGACCTAGGCCCAATCGATATTTGTTTCCTCGGAAACAATAGGTTGCTCATTGTCGCCGATGCTTTGAAGCTCTATTCAATCGAGGATATGTCCCGGAAACCACAATTCCTGGCGTGTTTTCTTTTACCCATCCCATCAATGCTCACACAGTGCTTCCTTCCAATGGAACCGCAGATGCAAGCCCAACAAACGTACACCTCAAACCCCGAACACCAGCTGCTATGCATTACCACGTTCCAGGTGGATGGTCTCAACGAAGAAATTTTCGTCTACATCATCTCTACAAGGATTTTCTTCAATCTTGACGGATTGGCAGAAGCAGCGCCAATACCCTGGAATCACTGGGGCCCTTCAAATACTCGTATCTTCAAGCACGATTGGGAATGGAAAGTTCACATTAGCGGGAATCGAGTTCTGCAGGCATTCCCCGTTGGCAGTTCAGACTTCGGTCCGATGCACTACACATTGCATATGATGGACTTCAGCCCGCTAGCCGTAACGAACAGGCGAGGTCTAGGACGAGTGGTGAAAGAGCCATCTACGATAGATATCAGTGATCTCACTGACAGTTACAGTTTTGAAGAGGCTCAGAGCTTGATAACATCGCTACCTTACGTCGAGGTCGTATCGGACAGAGAGTTTGAAGTTCGCGAGTTGAAGGACATATGGATTGACAAGGATAGAATTTATTTGCTCCTCACAAATCACGAATCGGATGATTCCTCCGAATTCTCTAGCAGGCTTGAGGTCATCGATATCTAGAGCAGTATATTAGCTATTAGCTAGTGCGGCCCCTTGTTTAGAAACGTTTGAAAACTTTTATGTTGACCCTTCCCGAGTAAAGCATGTGCGATAAAGCTCGCGGCTACCGAGCATATCTGTTTAAACGCTGCCAAAATGAATGTACTATAGCGCAGTACAGTTTACAATGCTCTTGCAAGACAGAGGGCAGAACGTGATGATCTCAGTTACGATTCACCCTAAAGTGTGTCACTCCCTTACAATCGTACCGTGTAAAAATCGTCAAGAGCAATCAAACTACTTTATTAGCCGTACAGGTCAGCCTTCAGCCGCTTTGTTAACTGCGGCTTCTTAATCTACTTACTACATTTCTGGTATAGAAACTCTACACAAACAAGGACACCCAAACAGCAGGGTAGCTAAGTACTAATGTTCATCGCGTCGCGGTCTATGGGTACAGACAAGAGACTGTGAGATAGCAACACAATATGATGGTAAGAGATGAGGAGAAAAAAGTGCTACGGTATAGTGGTGCACACGTCTATGTGCAGGACAAAACAGGAAATGGTTACCGAACATGTGTTGGCTTTGACGATGGGGCATTCGCATTCTCCTTGGCGGTGGAAGACGACGGGACGGGAGGTGCAGATAGTATGGGCGCTTGATGCGGCTGTGCCGATTGCCGCTGTTGTGTGCCATCATCACTTCCGCTACCCGCCTCCCCGACCGGTTTCATGGCATCTACCTCATCGGCATCAAGTACAGTTTGTTGTGAAGACTTGCGTTTTGCGGCCTCTTCTTCTTCGGCCCGCCGGATAACATCGATCTCGCCCTGCACTGTTATACCGTCAAGCCATGTGTGATGTACAAGCTCAAAGGCTTTTGCACGGCGCTCGGGTTGCAATTGGAGCATCGGGGTGAGGAAGGCAGAAATAGCATCAGCTTCGTCCTTCGGGAAGAGGTATTTGTCATGCAATACCGCTTCAAGAGGCCAAAACCGGAGCTTGTTGATATGTCGGAGTTCACCTAGAAGTATGATACTGTAAGAACGTAACGGAGGGTATTTTTGGGAAACATGCCTTTCCGATTGAAGAACTCCGAACTATACTTCCCTGAAAACGCGACTGATCTCGGGATTTCTCTTAGCAGCTCTATGATCTGAGCGATGTGATCATCATCTTTGCTGTACCGTGGGCCTGGCGCGGGATCAAAGAGATAGTCTCCCCCGGTAATAAGTTCGAATATCTAAGGCGTGTATGAGCGGCATGCTCTGAACTATGATTACGGCACATACCAAACACGCAACACTCCACACATCCGCACTAGTCCCCCACTTAGCGCCAAGGATGACTTCTGGACAACGGTATTGCCGCGTTTGAATATCATCTGTAAAGTGGTGCTCGACCCAGGTAGCTACGAAGATAGAGAGCACCGCCGAAGCGAATGTCAATGAGCAGCCATAAAAAACACAATGACAATGACATAAAAGGAAAGGTACCAACCGTTCCCAAGATCCGCAATTTTGACTGTGATCTTCGCAGTACTTTCGAGTAGGCTAGACGTTGTGGATGTCTCTGCCAGTACCGAATCCATAGACATTACGGAGCTGGAAAGCTTTGGATCGACAGCATTAGGTTCCACAGATGTTTTGGAAGTTGGAACAGCGTGTGGCTGAGATGATGTTGTAACTGGGGGTTGGGAGGGGGCCATTTGTGTCAGTAGCGAAGGCCCTGGAGGATGGGCAGGGTGAGGTGTTGTTGTCTTATTAAACCCGGATGGATGCAGTGAGACATTTGAGATACGCTCTGCAGTCACCTCTGTCGAGTCTGCGCGCTTGGAAGACACGTCCATGAGGCCTAATCCTGTCGTTGCAGCTGATCCAGCTGACCCATCCTTTGCCACCGAACTAGATCCGTAAGATCCGGGCTTTGAGGTCGCCTCGCCATCGATCTTGCTCATACCGAATGCCAGCTTGTCGAACATGGGACTACTGCCGAATGACGAGGATGGGGACGGTAGGGGCTGAGATCCGGTGATGAAAACGGATTCGGAGCGAGGTGTCTGGTTGCCTCCACGACCTTTGGAAGGCGGTACGCCGACGAGTCGGGTGGGTGGTGATGTGGCATTTGCTGACGCGGCAACCTCAGTCTGGATGATAGATTCGACGTCATCGATACTTATAAGAACGTTTTCAGGCTTCAAGTCTGTCGGAACATGATCATGGGGCCCAAGGGATAGGAAAAAAGAACGGACCGGTATGAATTATGCCACAACAACGGTGCATGTAATCCAAACCTAGAAGAACTTGTTTCGCAATCTGTTTAACGAGGTGCATGGGCACGCCCTTGTTCTGATGTCGCTTGATGAGGCCGAGGAGATTTTCACCCAGAACTTCAGAAACCATGCACACGTGTGTGCCATTAGGACCTTTATGTCGGAAGTGATCCAGAAATGACATAACATGTGATCGACCGGGATGTGTGTGGGCATGGGATGGGGGAGGATTGGGATTATCAGGGGTTGGAGCAACGGGATGAGAATTAGATGTGATCAAACGTTGAAGTAGTTTGATCTCATCGAGAGCGGTTTCGGTGTACCTCGCGGCGGACTTTACGATTTTGAGTGCGACATGACGATTCATTCTGATCGGTTAAAAAAACAGAAGGACAGATAAACGGACTACACGTGTGGAGAAAAGATGTGCCTGCATACTTTGTGTCTTTGGCAAGCCATACTGTTGAGAAATGGCCCCAACCGAGTTTCCTGACCACGATATACCTACCATCTGAAAAAGAGTCACCGATGTGGACAGGATGATAGCCTCCTTTGACGTAGTCCTCCCAATCTTCTTCGTCTTCGGTCATGATGGATTGGGAGTGAGAAGAATAGGACGCGTGAGACATAGTGAAATTCGGGTATGCTGTAAACGAAAACGATAAGGCAAGTTCTGTCAAAAGAATACATAGCAGGCGATGATAAGACTATGTTTGATGGCAACGGGAGATAAGCACACCTGGAGCGGTAAACTGAGTCTATTTGGGTATACCTTTCGCTATAAACAAGAAAAAAATTTGAAGACAAGGACGAGGACGATAACGACGACGAGGACGATGTCGATGACTGCAGTAAGTCTGAGAGCTGGAATAGAGATTGACCTAGCAAATTCGCTTTGCCAATCACATACAGGAATCTATATCAGGTACACGTTGACAAAAACACATGTGATTGGCTACCCTTGGCTGACTAATACATATACCATGCTTATAGGTATCTTGAAGGTCAGAGGACATCACGGACCGGACGTTCTTGCCAAACAACCAACTAGGTCACAACGCTAGAATTTAGTAAAGACAGAGGCAGGCTTGGTAGCCGCCTGACCTCCTACTTCCGTTTGGAGTAAACTAATACGTTTCCCCCCGCACGCATCAATGTGTACCCGCAAGTTACACGTCATAATTACCACAGGTATTCATCTGCCTCATGTAATCACAATTGGCACCAACGTTGTTTCAATGACGCCTGCCGTTAAAACACGTTTTGTGTAGGCCACGAGATCGTATTCTCGAGACCAGATTAGCCATCTTGGTATGTCTCTGACTTCTCTTACCTCTTCAGGACTTCCATGAATAGTATTGCATGCCTTGAACACGTGTACAAGTCATGACTTTCCCTGTCGGTTCCTGCCTCAGGTCACATACCCCAGCTTTCATAATCTTGATCCATTAATTGATGTTTACGCCCTCCTTCATCCGGTTCGGATTACACGAGGCAACGCCTTCCAACCTGTGCTATTTATCCTTTAACTTCGCTGATCTCACCTTCTTGTTCCACAGCTTATCAGCATCCTTTCAGGTGCTCGATCGTACCTATACTATCACCATCGTCCATGAGTCCTTTCGACGACCTTGATGACGAACAAAGGTATGTTACAACCAGATACCATGATCTCCCTCTCATTCCCCATAGGATCAGTATCGCTAACGAACACCCCAATGATCTCGAGTCTGGGCCATCCTCTCCGTCCTCGCCACCCAGCTACCTTCGTCCTCGTCGTCAGAGTAAATCAAATTCCCGCCATCGATCACAACATACTACCACAGACGGCGGCTCAAGCAGCCACCTCCTCGCCCGTCTCATCGCTCGTGACGATGAGGTCCGTGAAATCAATGCTCTCCTCGTCGTCACTTCAGAACGTCTCGAGACCGAGTCTAACCGGGCTAACAGCTCAGAGCGCCGTGCGCTCGAGTACTTCAACCGATTGCGTCAGGCAACCGAAAATCGTGAGCGTGCTGAACAAGATTTAGCTCGTCTTCGCGAGGAGTTGAAGCTATATAAGCTCCAGCTTGAAAATGCACAAAAGGAGATTTTTCGCGCACAGGATATCATTAATCAGGTTTCCGCTCAGAAGTGTGAAGCCGAGGCAGATGCTGCAAGAGCCAGAACCAAGGCAAGGAAGTTGCAGGAAGAGAAAATGATGATGATTGCCCATGAGGATGGCAGGCGGCGTGGTTACAAAGAGGGCCTAACGATCGGACGTCGGCTCGGTTTCGACGAACGAACCACGATAAGATATGACGATGAACCGGCCCGACGAGTGCATCGGCCTGCCGTCCAACCAGATGAAGGAGACCAAGAAGAGGAACAAGAATCAGTACACCCCGAACGTAATCATACACGCTCACAACCGCGGTCTTCAAGATAGTATGTAAACAATATATACACGTGCAATTGTGCTCATTTTATATTGACAGCGTGCGCCAGGAGTCTCCTCCACCTGTTGAACAATATGGTACTGCGTCACACACAGTTGCTGTTATACCAGTTCCACCACCGCAAGTGACCCCAGTCCTACCCCATTCTCCTTCAGGAAGAATCACAACACCCTCGCCGTCAGCGAGCCCTCCAGCGGAGAACGTTCACGCCGCGCAAATGCGCACAGCATCTAGTCCCTCGGCCGATGCTCATCGGGATGGTTGGATACCACGAGCGGACCCACAAACATCTTACATCCCAGTCCCACCGCCATACGAACTTTCTCAGCCCGCGCCCCGAAGCTCTAGCACACACTCGCACGACTTGGACAACCACTCACGTCAAGGTCCTTCGTATGATGCCGAGGACTCCAACTATGCCCTTGTGAGAACTCGCGATTTCGCATATGCGCAGCCTGCCCCAATTCCGGTCCCAAGTCTACGTACTCCATCTCTCATGTCACGGTCAACGTCGACGCATATGTCTCAATACGAGCTTGTAAGCGCCCCTGTCGAACGTCATGGAACCTCGCTTCGTTACGAAGCATCTTCCGCGCACACAAAGAGTGGAAGTCATACTGAGCGACATACGTCATCACGCGGTGGATATCCCCCTGAGAAAACTCGGGAGGATTTGGTAGAACAATGGCGTGCAGACCCAGAAGTTGTTGCTACAGCAACTCCTGGGACGGCCATAAGAGATTTTGTGCGATACCTTAACCAGTAGTCAGTTTTAGGGCACTGATTTTATCCTCGTTTAGCAACCTATCCCACCTCCTGGACGTCATCGTCCCAGGGAATCAAACATGCCCGCCCCATATACTGATTCACGTCCTTCAAGTCGAGTAGAGTCCCAACCATCGCAAGGTCCTTCTCAGAAACGGAGTCCACCTCGATCAAGAAATCCACTCGACTACTTCAACATCAGGCAACGTTTCCAACAGCGAACACAATCGGCCGCCAGTGTCCCAAATATAACTGTTGAACCCCCGGTATGTGTTCCGATATGAAATGCATATTCTGTTTACATGTTTTGTAGTCTGATGAGGCTTCAACTCCATCCGAGCATACCCATCATTCACACATCGAACTTCTAAGTCCAGATGCGGCACTTCGGCCCCTTCCTCCGCCTCACGAAGATCGCTCCCAGACATCTGAAAGACACTCACAAGACTCCCACGGCGCCTACCGTTCGACTGCACCTATGCAGCCTTCATTGCCAGCAGGGTTCATGCCCGTCTCAGGGGCACCGCCCGAACTGGTCTCCCAATATCCTCGCTCAAGAAGTCGAGGACCTGATGACCATTACCAGATGTCGCCTATTCCTGAGGGTATCACATACCCTGAACCGCCAATGCGTGCTCCTTCGTCTCATGGAAATCGTCGCCCGCAAGAGTCTGAGTCTGAACCATCGAGTTCGCCGGCACCTCTGGGGAGACCGATATCACTTTTCTCTGACCAGGATGAACAATAAATGCTCATATTTTTGTATTTGTAGAGTTTTGACTTTGACACATTCACGCACTGTCTTTACACTACTGCTACGTTATGAAACTTGTCTTCCAAGCCAGTGACTTTTAGATGCGCTTGTTATGCGTTATGCAGTTGTCCTTGCGTCACGTACAGCTTTGATCACCGGTAACCACCACCAAAGTATATTAGGGGTTCTGGCTGCCGGTAACTCATACATCAAGACCCTTCAACGTCGAGCAGTGCAACTGATCGATGATCTACGAAGGTGACTGATCGAGATAGAGAGGAATAGAGTGCTTGCCAGGGCATGCGTCGAGTCTTATTAGTAAGCCGTCATTTCCTAGTACTCGGTGGCACTGACTTGCTGTTTTCATTTCAAGCTCTTCAAACACACGAAAGCCTTACAGCGTGCTAATCATGATACTATACTCACCCTATTTTACGGAACACTGTCCTGTCTGATCCGTGAATGTTTGACCTGAGTCGATCATTCAATGCCAGACAGAATAACAGCGATACGCACGCATCCCTCAGTTCACAAGACACCCGCGAAAAGCTCTCATTCAGACTCGATCCAGAACTTGTATCTGTATCTAATGTGATCTTGCGAGGTACGGACCATGCCGCGGGTTGAATCATTGGAGATTCATTATAAAGGAGCAGCTGGCTGTGGATATGGACCCTGCATCCGAGAAGCAAGGAATGTTTTTTATCATGGTGGTTTGCGCACTCTTACAGAATAATTACTCCAGGAGGATGGGTTCTTGCAGTGGCCGCTCAGGCCACTCTTAATAACGCTATTGGAATTGTGGAGTGTTCGTTGCATGCGATAGTGCTCAGGAGCTACCTATAGCAACAAAGGACAGCATTTTACAGGAACCCCCTATTCCTGTTCCAGAAGCCAATTCGATGCGTCACCGTTCTGGAATAAAGCTACGGATACTCTCCGGATTCTCACAGAACAAGCTGGAAGAGGACGGATCAAGATAGATGAGTGTTTTGTTCTCTCTTTTGTTCTGCGTCTCCTGATCTTATTATGGCACAAGGTGCAACTACGGCCTCCTGAAGCAAGATATGGAAGTTATAATTCTATCTGCTGATACTCCTGAATGCATTGGCAATTGCTGCGGGTCACGGTCTCACGTCGATACTGAGCTCCACTCGCCTCGGAAAGAGTGGACCGCGTGTTTGTCCTTGGCGCTAAATCTGTGCGTTTTTGCGGTTCGCCCAGCCTCGGGATTTTGCAATAGTAAGTTCATGAAACAGAATGTAGCCTATATGATCTCCACCCACAAGTTCGGACGTCAGTGAAAGACCAACTGGCATTCTAGATATGGTTCTTATTACTCAGCATCTAATATGTGCACAGTACTGAGGCGCCCGTGCAAGATTGGTTCGTAGTTCAGCGCTGCAGTGATAACGCATTCGCAATCTAGAAACTCAGTATGCACTAGTCTCCCCCCTTGACAGATTATAGAGGAATGAAGGTATCGCTTCTCCTTACTATGATTGTGCATGTTCATTCGTTGTTTTCTTGGTTTTACATATTTGACGGGTCTGTCAGCAGCCAGCTATCGTTACAAATAGCAGTTCTCTTCAACAGCTATCCCACGGTGACACTTTGACCAGTGGATTTTCATTGCATTGAATCCATGCTCGGACATCTGGTAGCTGGTATAGACCTCTTTGGCTGCGTTCAGAGGACAACTACAAGCACTTGGTGAAAAAATTGCTCAGCAACTAGTACCATGTTGGCGCTCTCATCCTAAAGTTACTATTTCCTATCATAGGACGGTGAGGACTTCCGCATTTTGACGCTGGGCGGTTATGTGGACTTATTTTACTCTCGGCGATACTGCAGCGACACCGTACTGTAAGTGTCCTGCATTCAATGAAAGAATACCATTGTACAGTGGTGAGCAATAGCCACAGTCCACTGTGGAACAATTTCTTTTAGTTCTTGTCCACAACAGAGCAGCCGATCAAGTCAATAACGCCATGACCTCCACAAATGGACACCCACACAAACAAATCATTAGAAGACCTGTCGGTCTGTGGAATCTTTTACGATGGGTCATATAAGAAGGATCGTGCAAAAGGTTGAGCGCTATCAACCACTTTTGATCATGCATAGCGCTCTCGCAATCAACGATATCGTTCACACTATACTACAACATGTCAAGTCTTCCGGGACGGACTTGATAAACGTGGCAATGACCTGCTCCGCGTTATCAGGTCCCGCCCTCGATATTCTGTGGTCTGAACAGTCAAGTCTGTCGCATCTGGTCATGTGTCTACCCCAAGACACCTGGGAAGCTACGGAGGAACGCACTATTGTGAGTCATGTCTGCTATTTGAGACTTGATAGGATGATGCTCACCGTACTCCAATTTGTAGAAATTTACCCGCGAGCCGCTACCCACCGACTGGGAGCGCGTCAGGATCTATGCGTCACGTATACGCAGGATTGTTGTCAAGAAGCGCAACTATATTAAAATTCCCCCGAGACCAAGTGGCCCGGTCCTACAACAACTTTTCACGTTGTTCCCGCCTGCCATACTCTTCCCTAATTTGTGTGTATTGCATTTCGATGCGGTGTCTCGTCTGCCGGAGATTCGTTCAGACTTCTCGCTACTCCGCCAGTTCTTGCCCGGATTGGAAAGCCTCAAATTTAACATACCGTCAAGCGTCCCGACATCTGAGGTAGAGCACTTAATTAGGTGTTCTTTCTACAGAAGCGCCCTGCCTGCGGAACCTGATGATAAGGTCGTGCCAGGGTCTTTCGACCTGTCGTTCTATAATATCAAAGCTGCCAAGGTTAAATCGGCTGTGTATGCGCGGAATCGACATGAGCCTGATGAGGCAGAGTATGGCCAATATCCAGCATTCGCGCTGTCTCCGCACCCTTTCACTTAATCTGTACGGACAATTTGATATGGAAAATCAACCATCGGGCAATACGCCTATCGAGTTGAAGGCCCTCACACACCTCTTTCTCTACGGCGCTCGCTTGCAACATAGCACTTCCTTCCTTCTTCAAGTTTCCATTCCACATTTATCAACCATCCGTATTGGCACGGCCCGTACATCTGCTAGCCCAGAAGAAATCACTGCGTTCTTCGAATCCCTAATAACGTCTTGCCAAACGTTTGGGTTCCTGGAAAAGTTATCCATGATCGACCATGTGCCCGGCCATTGGCAGGATCACGAATCTCAAAGCGAACTCCATTCCCGTATTTTCCGACCTCTGCTCCAGTTCAGAAGGCTGTCGACTGTCGAGTTTTTTGACATTGGAAAATTCCGCCTTGATGACAGGTTCATCGAAGACGTTGCAGTTGCTTGGCCGTATCTTCGTGTATTGAAATTCGCCTCGGAGAAACTTAGCGAGTGCGAGGTCACCTTACCGCAATGCTTTCATTAGCGTCAAGGTGCAAGTCGCTGCGTTCCCTACATTAACGTTCGATGCCACACACTATCCGACACTTCCCCGTGCGCAGGATGGAACCCCGGAACTTTGGGCCATGCAAACAGCCCTCAGCGAGCTGCATGTCGGGCACTCGAAAGTGTCGCCAGCGTCACAACTTCACCTCTTCCTAGCTATGATATTTCCAAATCTAGCTGATCTCTCCCGATATCAGTCGGCGCTCAGTATAGCTGACGGTATTGCGTGGCGCCACTTGATAGAAGTGTGGGAAGAACAAATGATCCAATGGGAGGGGAGGATAACGATGACTTACTGCGAGGATCATAGGAGATCTCAGTGTAACCCAGTCGGGGCTCTACATGAACTAATATGTTAGCTGTTATATGTTCCTGGTGTTGGTGGGTGCCTGAAAGTAGCAACACGTGAACAAATGTAAATCACGCCGAGGTTCATTGTGTAGTATATTAAGAGTTATAGAACGTCATGAACATATACTCAGGGGGCTTTGGTGTGTACAGATGCGCCTGCTGTCAAAACTAACCCTGCCATCCCGATAATGATACATGAACACGAAAAGTGCGAGCCAGTGGTACATGATCAAAAGCCCAGGGTTTTGACTGGCCTATGGTTCGATGAGTATCCATTGGGAGATAAATTTTGAGACGAGTACAAGGGCAAAGAGCCAGGACGAACACAGTATAAAATAAGAATACAGTACGGTGCAGTACAAGCTCCACAGAATACATCTGGGTATGTGCACATACAGTGCCTTGGCAGAACAACAAAAAACCTACGAATGCAACCTGCAAATTTTTACTTCGTAAACCCATGAATACAGACCACTTCCGAAACAATCTAGCTATTTGAAAGGATTCCTTAGTAGTATCGCGCTCGATCTATTTCTATTTCCTTCTTTTATTCGTATCCGAACCCACGCTTTTCATCTCCGGTACCGATTCTGCCCCCTGGACGCTCCGCATCCATGATCTACCCAAAGACATCGCCCCAAATGCCCGATTCACATGGCCTCGCAGCCCAGTGGTCGATACGGTCCGCACGCCGCCACACCCACCCGGATGTAGTTGAACAGTGCGAAGTCCAGGACAAGTACGGTTCCATGCGATCTACGCGCAAACGCACACGATCAGTGCCTCCAAATCCACAATTAAAATATAGCACAGCAGACGTACGATAAGTTCGCGAGTGTAATCGTCAAACGGCTCCGATATTCGAGGTTCTTCGAACTCAGGATCAGACTTGCATTTAGACTGGAAATGTAATATGGAGGTGTTACCTTGTTCATCCATGAAGTCTACGCTGACGTCTTGAGAGAAAGGCAGCTGCTGCAGGCTGCGAACACCTTCCATTAGCGTGTCTGTAACCGTATCGATGTCATGCATGCTCTCGAAGTAAGTATTGCCGATACCAGGGGCGCCATACACGGTGTCGTCGTCACGCTTCCGCGCCTCAAGGAGACTTTGAGGGGGTGGGAGGAGAGGGATACAGAAGATGTGTACGGATTCGAGGTGTGGAAGAGCATACAGTGTACGCGAACCCATACCGAGTATAGTATCCTGAAAAGAAGGGACAGTGTCGGGGAGGGAGATAAAAAACGAGGGAAATGCAACGCACTTCACTTGGCGCTCCCCTTGCATACCTGACTTGTAACTTGGTTAAATTGGGAAAGCGCGCGACGATGGCCAGCACGACTTCGTCGTCCCAGTCCCCTATGAACAGGGAGAGCTCTTGCACCCTCGACAAGCGAGAGTGCACTTCTACAAATGTTTGATAGAGTGGGGTGAGCACAGCCTCGTCGCGGATATCGAGCTTGATGATGCTGCGTCCAGAACAGATAGAAGAGACGGCAGATAAAGGGGCGGAAATAGTACAGAGGACTGGAAGAGCGCTTGGTGATAGTGAAAGGGCGGGAACGTGGTTTCGCAAAATAAGAGTACGGAGGGAGGGAAGAGTCTCGAGGAACGAAATGAAGCCCGGCGGAGGTCTGGGACGGTCCTTGTGTATGGGGAACTTGACGTCAAGAGCAGTGAGCGGGGGAGGTGGAGAGGAAAATGTGAAAAGGCGATGTAACCAAACAGTGTGGTCATATGTGAGGGCGCGGAGGGTGGGGATTTTTGCAAGCATTCGTAGACGGGTGCGGGGATTCCGAGGATTAGTATCATCGTCATTGGATGGGAATACAGCGCGAATATCAAGGAGGGTGAGGGATTGAAGTTTCAGCGAAGTGTGGTCAACATCTGTGTAGACAACAGCGAAGTGAACAGGTGCAGTGCACAACTGCTAAATCACGCAATTGCGGAAGGTCGCGCAGAATGGAATTTAAATCTTGCGGGAGAAGCATACCGCGGAAAACGAGCTGCCTGAGAGAGGTAAAGGACGTGACTTTGGTGAGGAGATTGTCGTAGACAGTAGCGTCTGCAAGGAAGCGTGGTTGGTAGGCATCTTTGACTTGGAAGAAGCGATATCTGTTTGTTTGCCGGTTGAGAGGAATAGGCGTCCAGTCATCAGCTTCCGCCAAGGAAACGATAGCGACAGCTTCTTTTAACTGCTCCACGGTACGTTCTACGAGGGGGGATATACCAAGAAGAAGAGCGCGTGGTGAAGGTTGGATGGAAGACAACGCTGAGTGCGCCGTTACGAATGACGTCGGGGACGTCAGAATCAGATGCTTGTAAAGAAGCCGAGTGGCGATGGCATGAAAGCTCTTCGAGGTCAAGACAACGTTACGAAGTGACCGTGAAGGCAGATATTCGAAAATTGAAAGCCATAGTTCATTTGGAAGCGTCATCGAATAAATGAAGTACTGTCGACGAAAACGCAGCTGCAGACAAAATCTCTGTAGACAAAATCTTCATGCACGATCTCAAGTAGTTACAACGTTCGTTCTTCTACTACGTATCACGTGACTGACCAATGTTTCGGACTGTTAACACCGAGATAGTGTCCAAGTTCCATGGGAATTCGAATCGTTCGATCCAAGAAGAGGGTTTTGATAGAGTATATAGTTGAGACATCGAAGAGACTTGTTAACGCGCATTAGGGGCAGTACTTATACATAAGGTCTAACAATTTGAGGCGAGATGGTCAAAGGATAAACTTGAAGACAAAAGAAACTACTGGTCAAAATAGAAGCAAACACAAAATCCAGTCGTCGTTCTCTGTCCACAAGACCACATGAAGTGTGCGATGTTATCATACTTTTCCTTCCTTTCAGGGTCTGTGGCAGCGCAACCCCGTCCAGTTGATGGTAAGGGACCTTTTGGTAAGGCCGAGCTTGAGGCGCGGTCAAGCCTTCAATAACGAGCGGGAGTCGTACTTATTTCAGTATCAAGGCGGATGGTCTGCATGACTTTGTATCACCATCGAGGGCAAGCTGATTCAGTTCTCCCCAGAAAAGCCCATTGCGCAAACGTTCCTGCTCGTGTGTCCGTGGAATCGTTGTGATCTCGAGCTGCCTGAATCGCCCGGCGAGTTTTCCTGATGAACCGAAAGGGTTTGAACTATCAGTCGTGGCCGATTGTTCGTGCCCACTTTGCCTAGCCCAGCAACGTAATTGAAGGTACAAAAGAGTCACTGACGATCATAATATCACACGAGTCAGGGGCGTGGCTTCTGATTCTGACATGCATAATGGATGTGGGGACGCTTCAGGTATTGTAGCGATAGGGCTTTCTGACGCGTTTTCATCCATATCTTGGTAGCACAGCTGGCAGGCATTTGTATTATACACTTGCTGACTTACAGCAGGGAGTGAGCTCACAATTATATCATCGAATCGTTGCTGAGGGAGTCAGCTGAGAAGGCATTGACATATAGTCAATTGTACTCCGCCGAACCGCCTGACTTCCGCGCGCAACAGGCTATGCCTCAGGCCTTAGGTTTCACTAGCCACTTTATGCTAATTGGCGTTCGACTGGGCGGTTGGGCGCTAGGTAAACATAGGCGCCAATGGTCAGGACAGCTTTAGTGACCATGGTATTCTATCATCCCCGCTTAGCCAACCCGGTGGGGCGTTGACGTTCGTTGATGCATACCGCTGCTTGCCGAACTACTCGGACCTAGGGCTCGCAGAAGCCGTGATAGATCCCGTCCACTCCCTTAGCTGTAGGCTTTCCTCCCAAACTATTTCCTTCAACTAAGCTTATGAGCGTTGTTCCAACGCAAAGGGTAGCATGGAGCTAGAATAAAATAACCAACACAATAAACATACAAAAAAATAAATCATACACATATAACCTACGACATTTATATATTCGCAATACAAGCTGACGAGTTACACGCCATGTGAATGACCATGTCAACGCCGAAATAGACGCTAAGTTTGACCTGTTTCCATGATTTCTTTCCTTCATTCCCCATACCTTTTTCGTCTTGATTGTTAGTTCTGCCCCCGCGCATTCCGAACCAATGATCTCCTAGTCACATCTCCATGATTGTCGTCGAGGACAGGCGTGGACGATATGATTTCCAACCAGTGTCACGTACTTCTGATTCAGCAATTTCATGATAAGCAGGGTGGCGACTCGAATACATCGCCAAAAATTCCTGATTCGCACGGCCTCGCTACCCAGAAGTCAGTAGGGTCTGCGCGCCGCCACACCCACCCCGGGTGCAGCTGAACAGTGCGAAGTCCAGGACAAGCACGGTTCCAAGCGATCTACGCTGCAAAGATGGACATGATTAGAACATCCAAAACTGCGATCCGAATAGAACATAGCAGACATACAACAAGTTCACGAGTATAATCGTCAAACGGCTCCGCTTTCGACACTAGATGTTCTTTGAACCCGGACTCATAGTTGTAATTATACTCCAAGTTATCGATAGATTGATCGAAACGCTTCTGCTGCTCGACAACCGTGCACTCTTGGCATGGTGTTCGAGCGTGGCGCCGGTAGGGTACATCATAATCATCGTCGCTGTTGTCCTGTTCCGGGCTGGTATCTGTGTCCGGATCGATGTCATGCATGCTCTGGAAATAAGTATCGTCGATACCAGGGGCGCCATATGCGGTGTTATCATCAAGGTTCGTCTCGAGGAAATTTTGAGGGGGTGGAGGTAGAGGGATGCAGAAGATGTGTACGGATACAAGATATGGAAGAGCGTACAATGTACGTGAACCCATCCCGATGATGGTGTCCTGAAAGGGCGTCGGCAAAAAGAAACAGAAAATGAGGGAAGCATAGCGCACCTCACTTGGCTCTTTCCTTGCATACCTGATTTGTAACTTCGTTAAATTGGGAAAATGTGCGACAACGGCCAGGATGAGCTCGTCCTCCCAGTCCCCTACGAACAGCGAAAGCTCTTGCACCATCGACAAGTTAGAGTGGACTTCTGCAAATGCCTTGTAAAGTGGTGTAAGCACAACCTCATCGCGGATGTCGAGTTTAACAATGCTACGGTTGGAACAGAGAGAAGTGATGGCAGAGAAAGGGGCAGACATAGCACAGAGGGCTGGAAGAGCCCTTGACGACAATGAGAGTGCAGGTACATGGTTTCGCAGGATAAGAGTGCGGAGGGAAGGAAGGGTCTCAAGGAACGAGATGAAGCCCAGCGGAATCCTGGGTCGGTCTTTCTGGGCGGGGAACTTGACGTCAAGAGCAGTGAGCGGGGGAGATGGGGAGGAAGACGTGAAAGCGCGGTGTACCCAGATGGTATGATCGTATGTAAGAGTGCGGAGGGTGGAGGCTTTTGCAAGCAGGCGTAGACGGGTACGGGGAATATTCGTATCGTCATCGTCGGATCGAGAAGTGGCACGAATGTCAAGGAGGGTGAGAGTTTCGATTTTCAGGGAAGTGTGATCAGTATCTGGAGGGGCACGGACAAAGGGAACGGTGCAGTGCACAACTGCCAAATCACGCAAGTGCGGAAAGTCGTGTATGATAGAGTGAAAATTACTTGGAAGAATCATACCGCGGAAGACGAGCTGCCTGAGAGATGTAAATGAAGTCACTTGTGATAAAAGAGTGTTGTAGAGGGTTATATCCGCAACCAGGCTTGGTTGGTAGGTATCCTTGTTTTCAGAGAAAATAGATCCGGTTGATTGCAATCGGCGATTGTTAATATTAGCGCTAACAGTAGTAATTGGCTTCAACCCGTCAAAGGAAACGACAGCGACAGCTTCTTGTAGTTGCTCTACGGTGCGTACGAGCGGGGAAATACTGAGAAGAAGAGCGTGCGGCGAAGGCTGCATAGAAGATAACGTGGAGTGCGCCGTTACAAACGATGTCGGGGACGTCAGAATCAGATGCTTGTAAAGAAGACGAATGGCGACTGCATGAAATTTCTTCGACGTTAAGACAACGTTACGAAGTGACCATGGAGGCAGATATTCGAAGATTGGAAGCCAGAGTTCAGTAGGAAGTGTCATAGACGAAGGCAATTTCGACGAAGACGCAGCTGACAACATTGATATCCTTGCACACACAATCCAGATTGCAACTTGTTCAACATGTGTAATCAACTTGAAACACCTTATAATTAGCATCACCACCAAATAAAGGCACACTTTCGGTGGTCCTGTACACCTGTACCATATCATGTGGTAAGTGAACTGCATGCAGTAGTCACGTATCGACAAGAACAAAGTAAGCAAGGGAATGTAAATGTAAGCAATTAAAATGAATCTTGCTTGATCATATCAGCCAACTGTTTTGCGGCTTCTTTAGATATCCCGCAACGCTTCGTGAGATGAGGGACAAGATCCTTGCTTTTAATATGTGAGCCCCCTCCAAGAAGCTCCTTCAGCTTACGCATGAACGAGACAAACAAGTTGTCCCCTCCTGTCCATGCTTGCTTCTGCCCGTCAGCAACATAAGTCTTGACAAGTTCGCGGATCGTGACGCGCGATTGTTCATAAAGATTTTTGTGTCTGCCTTCCAGATGATCGGCGGCGGTGATGCACGCATGACCAGCGACCTTGATCTGATATTTGTCGAAGTTGGGATGTTCTCGCTCCCACCAGTCCTCCATTCTCCGCTCTCTCTCAAGGTTCGTAATCGCAAGGACAATGGGAACCTTCTTCTCGCAGAGGAATTCGTGAAAGAGTCGGTAATTGCTCTGTAGCATACCAGAGATTCTGCCGGCGCGCATGCAGAACAGAAGCAAATCAATGCCACCTTCCGATTCCAATTTCTTAATAAGCGAATAGGCGTTTTCGACGGACTTGAGATATTCCTTGACTCCAAGCTGCGGTTCCTCGAGTCCAACGGTATCGAAAACCTTATAGGTCTCGCCGTTGAATTCTATGTTATATTCTTGCCAGCGCATCGTACAGCTTTGCATGCCGGGAGATGTGCTTGCTACCTCCTTCCCTGCCATGAGGTTGATGACGGAGCTTTTGCCTGCACCCGCCTGCCCAAAGAGTACGATATTTTTAGTTTTCCTATGTCGTTAATGTTGAGCGACACACGGAGTAACACTTATCTAGGGACTAGTACATACCTTGCGGGAGGCATGGTAATTACTCTGGGGATCCCAATATTCTGCGGGCAACACTGTTCGACCAGGTTGCAGACGGCGTCGTATGACTGTTCGCGGCGCCGCCCGAGCTCATCTGTGTCGTCTTGATTAATGGACACTGCAGTAATACACGCGTGGCCAGCAAAGTTCATCCCAAGGTCAGAGATAGACATTTCGTTCTTCCTCCACCAGTCTTCCATTTCCGGTTCTCGGTCTTCCAAGGCTGTGACGACAAGAACGATAGGTACTTTCCCCTTCACTTTGGAGTGCATCAACTTGTAGTTGCGTTGGAGCGCTCTGGCGTCCTTTGTGCCCCGCACACAGTACATAACGAGATGAATAGCCTTTTTCTTCACAAGACTCTGGAGACACTTCAGAGTTGTCTCGGCTTGCGTAGCGGAGAATATTCCCTGAGAAGATTCATCAAGACCTGCGGTCTAGTTCAGTGACGCCCGCAAAAGAGCGGCAAACTGCACTGACCTGCCGTGTCGAACAGCTGTGTCTTTATGATCTTATTCCGGGTCACAACATCATGCTCGTACACCCTGGTTTCAGTTGTACATCCCATGGCTTCGAGGGACGTCGGCGCCGTTTGCATCCTAGTGATCAAGTTGACCAAGGAACTTTTACCAGCGCCTGTTTCTCCAACTATGAAAATATTGCATGTATCTATGCGACGCAAAGCTTCCTTAATTTGATCTGTGGTCTGATCTGACGAGCGAGACTGACTTCCAATCAATTTCATACTGAGGAAGAGCCAGTGACTACATACGATGGATGATGTGACCATGCGCCTCCCAGTAATGAGGTTGAGCCTTTTTCCAGTACCCGTTTCGCCAACAATGACAGACGGAACAGTATTGTACGTGTCTGCGCGGTGTAAAGTACCCTCGACTCGACAGTGGCTATGAGTACCTGCACTCTGTTCAGAGTTATGGAATTGATTGCAAGTTAATTGTACATTGAGGAAGAGCAAGATACCACATACGGATGCAATGGATGATGCTCTCCAAAGAGCTGACGACATTACAAAGATCAAAAACAACGAAAAGGGTGTCTTGACTTGCGTCGTCGATGTTTTTGAGTGCAATCGGCCTTGCCTTCAATCCCCGAATGATTAGAACATGATGTGTCCAGGCGGCAGATTTGAAGATCGATCCTGACGCTTGGATTCAACATGCTCCATGCATGCGGGAAAGTCATTGTTGTGGTACATAGTTAGTTTGCATTAATATTAGGGTTGGAAGACCCTGAGTCGATTATTAAGAAAATATAAAGCTAAATTCGGAGTTGCAATTTGAATTTGAGCATCAACAGTGCTGCTCAGTTCTAAAATGTCGTTGTCAATGTCGACTTGACCTGTACGTTCCGAGTGGATCGTGAACATGCGAACGTTGACGCACGCGAAAAGGGCCTTTGTAAGCGCCCATGTGGAGATCCTCATTCTAGTGCTTCTCTACGAGAATGGACAGGTCCGTGCGCATGCACTCAAATATCTCTTCCGCTTTGAAGATTCGCATTCTGATTTCACTCTCTTCCTCTTCGCACTCCCCTTCTGTGCGACGCCTTACGTTTTTAGACCACCCTCCCACCTCCCAAATATTTAATATTCCAGTGTTTTTTGGTTTGGTATTGCTTCTCCTTCAGACCCAACGTCTGCTCTCAATACTAAATCAATTAGTGCTCCGAAGGGCTGTTCTCTCTGCTCTGAATTCATTCAGATTTTGTCTTGGACAATGCATCTTTGAGCATAACGAGCTCCACAGACTCAGCTCCTTTTTATTGACACCAAGCAAAAATCTGTTGCTGCCAATCAAAACCAGCCCTTCCCACACAAAAACCAAATCTTCTAACTCTACACATGAGCACATGAAGACTTGTTTTAAGTTTCCTTGCAAAATCCAATTTCATGATTCAGCCAAACTTCTGATTTCACAACACAATCTAAGTGTCTACCCTCATCTCTTACTCTCAAAGATTGACCTTTCATTTTCCTCAATGTTCTCAATCTTTGCCATCTCTCCACCTTCACGCTAACATACAAAGGTCCCGTAAATTACTTATGCGGACCCTAAACCTTTCCTGATTTGGCCGCCACTGCATTGGCTAAATCTTTGCATGGGAGATGTTCTACACAGTATCCCTATCCTAATCCTCATTGTATAGAACCAAAGCTAGCTACCTAAACCTTGTCAACCTTGTCATGTAGTATTAGTTCCTAAACCTTTTCATGTATTATTCCTAGTAAACCTTTCCATGTAGTATTGCTCGCTGATTCCTAAGCCTTTCCCTAAATCAATATCTTAATATTCCAGTTTAACATGTTTCATTAGTGCTGGAAGTATTGCGCTTGAACTTGCCTGAGCAAAACAAATGCCCAAGTAGACTACAAATATCATGAACAAAAGGTTTAGGAGGACATTTAGCAGTAAAACATGAAAAGGTTTAGGACTACTGCTACTGCTATGCCTGGCAAGGTTTTGGGAATACTACATGTCAAGGTTAGGTAGCTAACTTTGGTTCTATACAACTAGGATTAGGATAGGGATACTGTGTAGAACGTCTCCTATGCAAAGGTTTAGCCAACACAGTGGCGGCCAAATCAGGAAAGGTTTAAGGTCCGCGTAAGTAATTTACGAGAGGTCAAGTTGACATTGACAACAACATTTTAGAATTGAGCAGCACTAACTAGTTGCGATGATGACAAATGTGCTAGTGCCGGTTCAACATACATACTATGATCATGAGTTCAGAACGTTCAGGTGATCCATCATCCCTTTGAGTCCCTCATCTACGATCTACTAGCCTAGGGCTAGTTCTGGAATCCAATCTATCCTGCCTGTTGTGACATGGCATCGGATTATCAAAAACGCTGACTATGGCACAAACCTGTGGTGAAGCTAACCAAAATTGAAGATAGGAGTAATGTCAAGGCTGCTACGACTAGGCTATGCTCGACCCCGGAGCTGGTCGACGCGGGCGACTGCCTTGCGATCTCACCAACAATTTTTACCTTGATCCCATTGGTATCCCTGGATGCACATTGCCATTCAAATTTCACGTTGAAATACTGCGATCTGTCAGAATCTTGTCGTCCTCAAATCTCACTTTGGCGATGCAGCCCTGGATGGTAGTATATATACCAGGTACAAATGCGATTGTTATGCGTCCACCAAGTTCCCCCGCTCGCTCACTCCCATCCTCTAATAGTATGACTGTAGTCTCGAATGATCCTAGTTGGTGGCCATCAATCTATGGGAGTTTTATTGGCAGCTATTTTGTAGGTTCGTGGAGAGTCAGCCACACGTCGACGTTGATGACTCGATTAACCTTGGCTGTGGCTTTGCAGTTGCTGCCTCTTTCGGGGTAATGTATGATTGGGGTGAGCAAGACCAAGTATGAAAAAACCACTGATATCCTTATGGTATTCTCAGTGCTTACGTTCGGACAAGAGGTACGTTGATCCATTACAGGTGCAGCCATCTTGCTTAGAATCGTGTTATAGGTCGAACTGATCTGGGTGAGCGGACTCTCACATGAAAGGAACGACGTGACAATACAACTTATTCATGGCAGAGGCAACGTTGGTCTCTGATGACCTTTCTCTATCTCAGCGTATGTACCTTGTCTTTCTATATTTACGCTTGGCAAGTCCAAGTGTTGCTGACTTCAAAATTTCCTAGATGCGCTATGGTGGAATAGGATATGTTGTGTACGTTTGGAAGTTTAAGCCATTGATGTTGCGCTCATTTACCCATCTCTCAATCAGGATCAACATGTTGAGTATGTCTCTCAACATAGACACTGTTTCTTTCTTGTGACGGGCAGCACACAGTTGGTCTCCCAACTATTTCGATGACAGATGCAGTGAGTATTCCACCCCAATGCCTTCCGTTCCCTTCCTAACAACCGAACTACCATGCAGGTGTAAGTGAGATTCTCGAACCACTCGTTGATTTTTACCTAATGACTCCCACAGTTGTGAGTTTGTTTCGAGCCTGTGATGTTCCAAAGCTGATAACCAATGTTGCTGGATTTGTCAGGCCTTATCATCTATGACACAGTTAATTGGATGGGTAATATTGGAAATGTAATACTGGACGGTGAGCTATACACCTCCGTGATATTGACTTGACTGAAACATCATGCAAGTCATAATGATCGCTCGGTTACATGCCATGTATCAGCAATCCAGAAAGGTGCTGATATTTCTCGTTGTCGTCTTTCTGGCCATCAGAATTGCCAGCGTGGCGATACTCGCAATGTTGACGATGCAATTTTCAGGGGGTAAGCTTTGATTATGTATGACATGTTTAAGTGCACAAGGCTCATTGACAAGTACCAGAGGAATACATTCTCTCTGGCACCTATCAGTGCATCACTGGCTATGCGGGAAATTTCATATTTCTGGTTTCCATGGATTGGATAATTGCCACTATATGGGAGGTCCTTGTACTGTGTCTCGCGGTCTGGATTGCTATAAAGCACTTCCATGAATTGCGACGACACTCAATAGGTGGGATTATTGGGGACTGTTTCACGGTGTTGATGAAAACTCACGTGAGTTACTTTGCGAGGTGAGCTCATAATGCGAATTTGGTTCTCTTGTTCCACTGAAGTTTTGTACGTGCCAGTTTTTTGGCCGTCTCTTGCTTCGAGATCGGTTTATTCTCTCCGGCGCTCTCCGCGGTATGTCGTTCTGCCACCAAACTCTGCATGCGACCAAGATTCATTATTTCTATAGGACATCTATTCTGTAGACACTCAGATCTATATTGGTCTCACTCAGATATTCCAAATCGTGCAGATGTTTGTGCTGGGACCACGTCTGATCCTCGGCGTTCGAGAATATCATGCTAAGCTCGTGGCCAACTCTGATACAGCAACCGCTATGACTTCAATTGCTTTCCAGGAGCGCGTTCATGTGTCAACTAGCAGTAGTGTGTAGCGCAGGAGATGTTGAATATGTTTGGTTTCGATAGCCGGGTAGTGTGCAGAATGCACGAGAATTTGTTTTTATTTATTCTAGCTTTTGTCATGTCACTTATTTATGAAAGTAAACACAAGTCATACTGCGAGACTTTTTGGTGAACTGTGAGTACTAGGCGCCGTCACCGGCGATGACCTTGCTTGATTTGTAATTGTTTTCGCCATCTCGATCCAAATTGGCTGCATTTTACTTTACATACTTAACAGTGCTATGGATCGTGGCAGGAGCGGGAGACGGTTAGAGTACTTTTATTTCTGTCCTAATCTTCCTGCACATGCCTTTACTTGTCGGAGTGACAAACAAATAATACAGACGACCAATCAAATCTAATCAAATTCGAACAAGGTCCTGTAAGTACTTAGGCATGAACGTTAAACCTCGAGTCGGAGCGGTATTGAACTTATATGACAACGTCAGGCCGCCAGTTCAAATGCAATATTCATGCCTTTCTCGCATGCATCATGATATCGATACATGATGCATGATGCATGATGCATGGAACATGCTGAATCCATGCTTCGGGATCGATCTTCAAATCTGGCGCCTGGACGCGTCATCATGCACATGTCCTAACGAACTGGGGACTAAAGGCAAGACTGATTGCACTCAAAAACATCGACGACGCAAGTCAAGACGCCCTTCTCATTGTTCCGAGTCTTGTAATGTCGTTGAATCTTCAGAGAGCATCGTCCACTGTATCCGTATGTGGTGTCTAGTTCTTCCTCAGTACGAAGTTAACCGAAATTCAGTCCCACACCTCAGTGGAGAGCTCAGCTGACCATAGTCACCATTATCGCCTGGATGGTGCCATTGGTGAAGAAACAGGTGCTGATCAAAGATCCCTAGTCAAATCGACAACTGGGACGCATACAGTGTCTATGTCCCCCAATTTAATGTCGTCTCCTGAGACTGGGAGAGAATTGTTCACTGATTCCGTATGTGGTCTCTGGCCCTTCCTGAGCGAAAGGTTAACTGTAATCAGTCCCATATCTCAGATCAGAGTGCTACTGGCCATAGCTGTCGTCGAGTCGAGGATGTTTCACATCACATAGACACATGCAATACTTCCGTTATTGAAGAAACAGGCGCTGATAAAAGTTCCTTAGTGAACTCGACCGCCAACACACAAACGGCACCGATATTCCCCGGAACAATGTCATCGTCTCCTGACGACGAGAGAGCATCGTCCACTGCATCCGTATGTGATGTATGGCTCGTCCTCGACATGACGTTAACCTGAAGTCAGCTCTATTCCTCAACTAGCTACCGTTCGGATCGAGCTGGGGATGCTTCACATCGCCCAGCCACATTCTACGCTACCACTGTTGAAGAAAGAGGTGCTCGTCAAAGATCCTGGGTCGACCTGACCACTGAAACGCAAATAGCACCTTCGTCTCACAGCAAAACATCGCCGTCACTTGAGAGAGCATTGTCCGCAGTATGTAGCGTCTGATACTCCCTCACCATGATTTTAACTTGAGGTCAGTCCAACATCTCAGATCAAAACGTTACTTTCCCCACCTCTCATTCAATCGGGAAAATATCATGTCAAACAGACACAAGCAAGGTTGTCGGGCCTGCCATTGTTGGAGAAACAGGAGGTGGTAAAAATCGCTGGCCTAACTGGTTGATTAGGGTCCCCACCTCGAGTCAGGGTGCGGCTTACCCCAACCACCACGAAATCGAAGAAGCTTCACGTCGCGCAGACACATACAATGTTGTCATTTTCGGAGAAACAGGCTCTGGCAAAAGTTCCTTGGTCAACTTGATCACTGGGAAGGAACAGGCGCTGACGTCTCCCGATGCTATGGGATGCACAACCAAACCCACCGTGTACGAGCATGATGTTAAGACGCAGGAGACCATCAAGGTACAGCTGTTCGATACGGCCGGTCAGTACGATTTCCCTCTCTTCATGAGCATCACTGAACCAGACTGCAGGTCTTGATGAGGGCTCTCAGGGAAGGATCCCCACTATACAAGTTCTGAGAGCTTTGAAGACTCTCCTTAAAACGCTTAAGAAGAACCGGGGCATTCATCTTCTCATATACTGCGCGCAGGGCGCAAAGAACGCCAGAGCGCTCCAACGCAACTACAAGTTGATGCACTCCAAGGTGAAGGGGAAAGTGCCTATCGTTCTTGTCGTCACAGCCCTAGAAGAACGAGAACCAGAAATGGAAGACTGGTGGAGGAAGAACGAGACATCCATATCTGACCTCGGGATGAACTTTGCTGGCCACGCGTGTATTACTACATTAACCATCGCTCAAGATGACACAGATGAGCTCAAACAGCGCCACGAACAGTCATACGCCGCCGTTCGCAATCTGTTCGAACATTGTCGCCCGCAGAATAGGACACGCGTCCACAAAGTGCCGGTGACTACTGTTCCTCCCACAAGGTATGTACTTGGTCGCCGGGTGCGTTTTGTACCGTATTTGACTAAATATCGATTGATCAGGAAGACCAAAAATATCGTACTCTTCGGGGAGGCGGGTGCAGGAAAAAGCTCTGTCGTCAACCTCATGGCAGGAAAGGATGTAGCATACACATCTCCTGGCATGCGACGCTGCACGCTGCAGTGGCAAGACTATACCATCGACTTCGGTGGGGAGTCTTATAAGGTGTTCGATACCATTGGGATTGAGGAATCGGGACTTGAAATGGAAGAGTACCTTGTGGCAGTCGCAAACGCCTACAGGTTCATCAAGACGTTGGATGCGGAAGGCGGCGTTGACCTGCTTCTCTTCTGCATCCGCGCCGGTAGATTCACTGCTGCGCTCCAGAGCAATTACCGGTTCTTCTATGAATTCCTCTGCGAGAAGAAGGTTCCTATTGTTCTTGCGATTACGAACCTTGAAAGAGAGCAGAAGATGGAGGACTGGTGGGACCGAGAACATAGCATCTTCCCCCGATATGGGATCCACGTTGCTGGTCATGCGTGCATTACCGCTGCGAGTGGATTAGATGGCAGGCACCAGGAACTTTATGAAGAGTCGCGCATTGCGATACGCACACTTGTCAAGGATTATGTCACTGGCGACCATAATAACGTATGGACAGGAGGGAATAATGTGTTCGTATCGTTGGTACGTGCGCTGAAGAAGCTTCTTGTGAAGAATACGCATATCAGGAAGATGAACCTTACCGGTCAACTCACGAAGCGTTGCGGTGTGCCTCGAGAAACCGCAGGATTGTTGGCCGATATGATTGAGCAGGGGAGGTCAGAGTAGATGCAGATTAACTTGCGTCTTGTTTTGCTTCTGCTTGCAGCCTATCCTTGAAGGATATATGACATCTATGATCTAGGTCATTCTTACTTCCGCTCCCTTATCACTGTGCACAGTAGAATCTCCCAATTTGAATATGAACGTTGTTCGGGATGGAGCACACTGTTTTAGGAAATTTGCCGCCACCGACAGTGGGAAATTCACGGCATTCCATCGCCTTCGAAAGGTCAGCAAGTCGTTCTGGTGGTGACGGATACTATACCTCACAGCTGAGTCGTCACCCCCACAAGTCGTCAGGTCACGCTTTTGTCACAGTAGGACACTGCTGCCGCTTTCAGAATCCGCTCGGCAATGCCTAAGAAATTCAGTTACAGGTCAAAAATTATGATTATGATTGGTTGGTGTGATGTGGAATATAGTATGGGATGTGGTTGTAATTATAATGGCTGTGTGGTGCAGGATATGCTACATGAGAATGAGATTCGTGATCCCCTGGATGGCAGTCTGGATTATGTGGGATCACGCGACTCTCGTGATTTGACTTTTGGGCGACTATTTCGTAGAGCCATGTCCGTTAATGCGTCGGCTCACTGACAAGTCGTCACAGCCAGTGGTAGTATTTGTTTAGAACTCCGCTACGGCAGTGCTCGGCTGGCTGTCACCAGCGTGATTTTGACGGCTTTTAATGAACTTCACCATTTCTTAACAAAAATTGGTCGTTCAACCTCGCAATGAAAGGTGCATGATAGAAACATCGACTTAACTTGTAAATTGTGTGTGGAAGCAAGAATTGAGTGAGATATTTAGGTCGTGACGACTTGTGGGGGTGACGACTCAGCCGTGAGGTATAGTATGGCCCTTTACACACTCTTCAGCTGGCGCTGAACACACTCAGGGCTACTTAACGGTCGAAATGTCAGAGATCCAACCCATGATTGCGCCGCAGGAGGACGGCTCTGGTAGTGTACCAGAAACAGCACACGAACCACCACAACCCACGCCCATCACAGACCAAGAGGTGGGAGAGTACCGGGAGCAGGATCGTTTCCTACCGGTGCGCACTATCGTTCATCTGGTTTAATTGACTTGCTTATCTTCCTGATAGATTGCAAATGTCTCCCGTATTATGAAGCAGTCCGTTCCACACACCGCTAAGATCGCCAAGGATGCCAAGGAGTGCGTTCAGGAATGCGTTTCAGAGTTCATAAGTTTTATTACTTCTGAGGCTGCTGAGAAATGTCAGATGGAGAAGCGGAAAACAATCGGAGGCGAGGATATTCTGTACGCCATGGTGTCTCTAGGCTTTGAGAACTATGCGGAAACACTAAAGATTCATCTAGCAAAATTGAGACAGGTACGTATTTCTTCTGTAACATGCCTCATGGGTCGCATTAAAAATTGTGTCAGCACCAAGCAGGGTCCTCGTCAAACCCGCGACAAGAGCATAGAGAAGACTGATTCTACTTTTATTTACCCTGTACTATTCGTGTATCACTGTATCGACTGCTTTCGCAACTCACCTTGTCACTTTAAAGTTCGTCTTCCATGATGCGATCGGCCATCGATCATCGCCAACGACCCAAACTTCAAAGTCGGCGCAGTGGTCGCGTTGTCTGACAACGCACGGTGCTTACTGAGGTGTATTGGATCATTTCCTCGATACGCTCCTGCTGCGAGCCATAAGTAATGCATATATACATTTCAAACATGATATTCAGTACTACGATTTTCTGGATAAGAATTTGGTTGAGGTTAGATTTACTGTATCATTTATGATCAGTTACGCTGTTACGACAGGCAGGGGTATTGAACGAACCTGTCGGCAAATTCCGTGCCAAACTCCGACACATCATTCTCAACTGCACGACCAACGTCAACGACGTCGACGGACACCCTCAAATAATCCCCCATGACTGTGAGTTGCCGTTCTGTGTATCTGAACCTCTTGATCGAGCACTGCACCACCTCTGGCATTATTTTCGATGGAAACTGGTCGAGTTTGAGATGGATGGAGGTGCCACATATCCGATGTAGTAAATCCATTGGTGGAACATCTATATCATATGGCGCATAGCGAACGATCATTATCTCTCAAACGCTCCATTGAATAGGATTCTGATGATGCTATTCGCTTGTAGGATTCAACTTTCAAACGTTTCGTAGAGGTTGGACGAGGTACGATTGTCTATGACTTGTGCCACACTGAACGAGCTAAAGTGTCAACAGTGGTCCTTCTCAAGTCCGGCCCATCTGCAGGCAAGATCGCTGTAATTGCTGAGATCATAGACCACAACCGGGTGCGTGCATTGATAACATGCCCCAGAAAAATTAACTCATTTGATACTGTCGTGCCAATGTATAGGCAATTATCGATGGTCCGACTACCGGCGTACCACGCCAATCATTCCCCTACCGCCATCTCACACTCACCCCTATTTCTCTCACAAAACTCCCTCGCGGTGCAGGGTCTGGTGTCATCCGGAAGCAAGCGGAAAAGGAGGGTATCGTTGCTAAGTGGGAGTCCTCAACATGGGCCAAGAAGCGTGCTGCCATGGAGAAGAGACGGTCACTGAACGACTTTGAGCGATTCAGCGTGATGGTGGCAAAGAAGCAGCGGAGAGATGTTGTCAGGAAGACCCTGGCCAAGGCTACATAGAGGATGTATGGATACAAAATATCAGACATCTTGGTAGGATGTCGCATCGCTGCATGATCCACATTTCCCTTACACCTGTTATGCCTACCATGATATATGCATGCACCATGCCCGCGCTATATTGTTAATCATTCGTCTCGAAGTCAGATCTGTTATTGTCAACTAGTCGGCTTCTCCTGTACTTGAGTGACGCTCCTTTTTGCTCTTTCGACCGTTGCTTCTGCCTCCACCTCTACTAGAGCAGCTGATGCCCAGCTATGAAATCCCCCCTTGTCGAACGCTTCTCTGAGACGGACCTCTGCTTCTTGCCAATTCCATTCCAGAGGCTCAGACGCAGGGTTTTCCGTCCGTGCAGAACCATTACGATCCTCCTGGTGTGGTTCAGCTGGACGATATATTCGGTATGACAGGACAGGTAATTTGGTCAGCACCACATGACGGAGACGTTCCGCAAACTCGTTGGTCTATAAGAAAAAGTTGTTCGAGTTCCAGGAAGAAAAGTCATGAGATTGTAAGGACCCACATCACGAGCATTGAGAGCTTTCATTACTCCCCAAATAGAAGCTGTAGCACCCAGCGTCACAAGAGCAGTAGCGATGCTGAGTGCTTTGAGGGTGTACAGAGGACCATTGAAAAACTGTTCACCATTGTCTTCTTTTGACACAGGGACTTTAAGAGGCGGCGGATGAGATAAAACCTCCCTCGGCACTGTTTGTGAGGCAGGTCGGGATTGTATTGGAGAAGAATGCGATGAGACAAGTAGCGTTGATGGTCCTCGCCCTCGCCGAGGAGGCGCAGTAGTCTCCTGAAGGTTCTTGGGAATAACACCCCGCCTATACCGTCGTAGCATAACTATCGGGACTACAAGTGCTACGGATGAAAAGGCCAGCTGTAGTACATATAAACTGCCAGTCCACACAATTGATTAAATGCGACCGGACTACTCACCAAGGTCACTGGAACCCATTTCGGAACTTGTCGATTAGATCCGAAGATGCTCGTCCGTAGACCAGCGAAACCGTCTTCCTTTGCATCGTCGGAAGACGTCGTTTGTCGCGTCATTCGCGATGTTAAAATGTCAGAAGGCGAAAGGAAGTCTAAAAGAAGGATCACGTGGTATCCGAGACATGACGCGTGACGCACATATGCACTCATTGCACATTTGATCTACTATACCAACATGACCTTCGAATTTGTGCCAAATCATCGCGCTGGCAAAATAAAAACGCTCAATCTGACTGCCATACGCGAAAGCAAGTAACACCCCCTTGTGAGTATTCATGGTTTAAGCGTTCGTGTATAGTTGATGAGAAACCCAATAGCACCCATATCGTCTTTGGCTCGTCTCACTGCCGGTGGCTTGACGCACCATGTCTGACCCGCGATTTGCGTGGTTGAAGACAGACTCCCGTTTCAGATGCCCCAAGAAACCCTATTCAGAAATTGTAGTTGAGGAGCGTTTCAAAAGAATTTTTGACGAAGACAAGGCGGGAAAGAAATTGAAACAGCAAGCCAAAGGAAAGGAAAAACCAGGTGCGCTTCAAGCTTTATCTTCCCCTGCTTCTCACCTCATATTGTGGCTACAGGCCGAGTGGATAAATTTGGTCGTAAAATTTCTGGATAAGTTCATGCGGTATTATCGGCCGGAATATGAAGAAGATGAGGAGGCAGAGGCTCCAACCTCCACGATACCTGACTATACTCGTGGTGGCATCCTCATGGAGTCCTCCTAACCAGAGGTGGAAAGTTAGGACGCAGGTGACTCTGACGACGAGAGCGATGTGTAAACAGGTCAGACTGCCGCCCGCGCATAACCGTTACACCAAAAGGTAGAATACTAAAAGCTTAGCTTTCAGTACCAGCGAAGCCAGCGTGCTTACACGATGGTCCAGTATTTGTCACATTAGGCAGAGACCTAGATGGAGGAGGCGAGATTAATCTTGATGAGAGCACATTCGCTAATCTGGATGCATAGGCTGCTGCATACGCGAGGACTGCCCGGGAGGACAAACAGTAAAATAAGAGAAGGTCAGAAGACTAGCTGTTGTTAATCTTGATTGGGACCATGTTCGTGCAGCGAATCTTTACGAAATATTTTCCTCGCTTGTTTCGTCAGCTGCGTCTACTACTCTCCCGGCGTCTGTATCAATGCCACCCAATGATGAAAAGTCGCTCAAAAACACGAAGGCGCAAAGGCGACGGTCGTTAGAGGGAGCGTACACGTCTATCTAAGTGAGTTTGGGAAAGAGCGTATTGCAAGAGAGGAGAAGGAGGGACACCCTGTAGAGGTATTCAAAAAGAAAATAGAAACCCAATGAACGGACGATTCACGAAACCGGAGACAGAACAGACTACGACGCGGACACTTTGAGAAAGTATCAGTTGGAGAGATTACAGTGCGCTACCTCAAATATTTTTTGACGCAGTGTTCAAAAAATGACTCAAAGATATTATTACGTCAAATATTGTTGAATGTGATACTATCGAAGCTGCTGTACACATCTCCAGCGAATTCGAGGGTACTGAGCTTGAAGTTTGAGCGTTCATCAAACGTGTTCGACCTCAGCTTTGTGCCTGATGAGATGGCATTGGATGAAGAATATCGGTGAGTCCGATTTGACATTATTTGTAGACATTCGTCTAACTGGATGTATAGCGATGAGTCGATAAATGATCTTGGAACACGGTATTGAGCACAGATTTAGGGACTCTCATTATTTCTATTTCTCACCCATTCCAGAATATCAGAGATTTGGCCGGTCTGGGACAACGTCTGGGCCAAAGTCTGGGACACGACGGCAGTCAACGGCACTCCTAGCAGAGTTTAAACACCGCTCGATGTTTCGAACAGCCATGCCAATCCAGAAAGTCTGAGAGTCGTGGAGTCCGGGAATTCGAGTCCGCCGGATAGTTCGGGGATCACGTGGTCATTGGCCATAGCTTACCATGACGGCGGTACTGCCACTCAGCATATCGAGTAACTTGGTAACTTAGCGGTCCGTCGAGCGTAATATACTGCCATAATGGTCGTAGAAGAATTTTTTTATTTGTACCAATGTACACTAGTGCACACATAATACTGCTTAACCCAGCAAAAACTCTTGATAAATGGGTGATATGCCACCAGAACTTCAGAGCCACGAGATGATTAAATGTATTGTTATGCGTAAAGTAAAATTTTCAAAGTCTAATGGCACGCCCCCATTTTGAAAGCCTAATTGGTGAAAGTATGTACGACATATAACATGCAGCTCTATTGTTCGGACCGGGCTATCTACAGTGATGAGAGGATACATACTTATATGGTCAAAACAGAAATAGGTTTCAAACTTGGAAAACAATATCTTCTTCTGGGCTGGTACATATCATAGCGGGTGTTCATAGGAATGATATGAGCCAAGAATTAAGAAAATCGGCGGTTCGGTTATGGAGATATGGTCAAAATACTGACTTTTTGACCCCCTCACCATATCTCCATACCATCGACCTCCAGATGCTCTGGGACCATTCCCAATCGATTCCTACACTTGAAAACCCTTAGGACAGGTGTTTACAGTATCGGTCTTGGGTTAAAATGAGACATAGTGAGACATAGGGGGTAGGAGGGGGGAGGAGGACCCTGCATAACTCAAGAATGCGATTTTTTCTGAGAAATCTGGCTCGACCATCGTGTTCAGAATGTTCAATAGCCCTCGGGAAAAATGCCCTTGGAGTCCTGGCAAGTCATGGGAAGTCTGTAAAAATCAGTCTTTGTAGGGGGTATCAGGAAAACTGACATATTTCATTTCAGACAGGCTCAGAACACTCTGGGACCATCTCCAATCGATTTATATGCTCAGAAAACATTAGGAACAGCCATTTGTATGTTGTTATTTACATAATTACAGGATATAGCACTTAGGGGGGGGAGGGGGACCCACCATAACTCAAGAATATGATTTTTTCAGGGAAATCTGGCTCGACCATTGTGTTCACAGGGTTCAAAAACCCCCAGGACAAAAGCTTTTGGAGTCTTTGCAAGTCATGGGAAGCCTGTAAAAATCGATCTTTGAGGGGGGGTATCAGGCAAACTCACACATCACAATTCATATTTGTATAAAACACTCAGAAATCATCCCCAGTCAATTTCTATGCTCCAAAAACACTAGGAAAAGCCTTTTATATATCACTATGTACATAATTGCAAGATATAGGTGGTAGGAGGGGGAGGGGGACCTACCATAACTCAATAATATGATTTTTTCCAGGAAATCTGGCTCGACCATCATGTTCAGATGGTTCAAAAACCCCCAGGACAAAAGCTTTTGTGGTCTTTGCAAGTCATGGGAAGCCCATAAAAATCGATCTTTGAGGGGGGGGGGTATCAGGCAAACTCACACATCACAATTCATATTTGTACAAAACACTCAGAAATCATCCCCAGTCGATTTCTATGCTCCAAAACACTAGGACAAGCCTTTTATATATCACTATGTACATAATTGCAAGATATAGGTGGTAGGAGGGGGAGGGGGACCGACCATAACTCAATAATATGATTTTTTCCGGGAAATCTGGCTCAACCATCGTGTTCCGAGGGTTCATAAACCCCCAGGACAAAAGCTTTTGGAGTCTTTGCAAGTCATGCGAAGCCTATAACAATCAATCTTTAAGGGGAGATATCAGGTAAACTGACATATTTCATCACAGACAGGCTCAGGACACTCTAGGACCATCTTCAATTGCTTTCTTTGCTCGGAAAACACTAGGGACAGCCTATCTATCTGTTTTTCGAGTGGAAGGGCCTTCGGCCGTCCCCGTCCCCTTATTTCCTTTTATGGTAGCGTCCCCCTCGGGGGAACGCCTCGGGCATGAATTTTCATCTCGTCATCGTCCCCCCGTCCCCTTTCTCACGGCCGTCGTCCCCTCTTCTTTTTATTCCCACAGCCCTCGAACGTCCCCCGTCCCTCTCCCACGTCCCCGCCGTCCCCCTTCTTTTTATTCCCACAGCCCTCGAACGTCCCCCCGTCCCCCCTTCTTTTATTCCCACAGCCCTCGAACGTCCCCCCCGTCCCCCCCTTCTTTTGATTCCCACAGCCCTCGAATGTCCCCCGCCCCTCATGCATCCCCTCTCCTGTATTTCTGGTTCCATCACAAAGATCCCCCCATTCCCTCTCCCATGTTTCCTGGTCCCCTCTCCCACATTTCCCGGTCCTCTCAGTCCCCCGTCCCCCCTCTTTTCCTCAAATCGTCCGTTCCTGTCTTTGCATCCTCCCTTCCCGGTTCTATGTGCGGCGGTGATATGTGCGATGTACGGTAGTTCTGTGTCGTAGCGTCGATATTCGATATGTATATAGCAGTAGTTCTACATGGCAATTCTAAGTGGCTGCGATATATAGCAGTGGTTCTACGTGATCGTTCTAAGCGGCGGTGATGTATAGCAGTAGTTCTTTGTCGTATATAGGGCAGCGATGTGCAGTGGCCGTTCTAAAGCGGTTCTAAGCGGTAGTGATGCTCGATACAGCAGTAGGCGGCATGATATATAGCGGTGGTTCTGACGCAGCGGTTCTAAGCAGCGATGCCCCCCCATGTCGCGACGTATTAATCCCAAACCCCCATCTTCTGTCTGTCTCTCGCCCATGCATTCCCCCTTCCCGCATGCTCCGATCTCCTCATGGCCTGTCGTCCTCCTCGACTGGTGAGTTCTCCCCCTCATGGTGCCACTCCTCCGGTCTCATGCCTTCTTCCCTCCCTTGCCATGGCCTCTGCTCTTTCTTTTCACTCCATTCGAACTCTCAGTCGAGCGTTTTTTGCTGATCGGTCATCTTTTTACAAAATGGTTCTGATCCATCTTCATTACAGGCATATTTACGTGAGACCTGCCCATGCAAATTTCAATCTCTAGTTTTCCTGATGCGCTCTGATTCTCTTCTGAGCGGTCTGCGTGATATCCAAACTACCGGTGAATATACTAGCTTGTTGCTGACTTATTTGAATTCATTCGTTTACGTGCTGTTTTATAGTCGCTTGGAGTTCCTGGTAGCTGTCTGTAGTAGCACTCCCATGAACTACGATCTACTACTACTACTACTACTACAGCGGTACCTGGTAGCACTATGTAGCTCAATGCGGTACTACACAGTCGCCTCATAGAAGGCATGCGACCACTGAGCTACACGCGCTACACGGACTATATAGTACTATGTATTCAGCTGACTTTTTCCCGATGTACGCAGTAGAATAAACTCACGTATACCAATTTGCGCAGTTCATCAATCTTTCTCTTGACGGGGGCGCTGGACAGGCATCATAGCCTGAGTACCGCGCAGCATGCCGATCAAAAGAGTAGACGAGAGAAGCCACAGAGGGCTGGTTTACCCTGCCCGGTGCAGGATGCCCCACACATGCAGCGCCTGGCGCAGGATGAACCAGCCTTCGATGAGTCTCCCAGGCCAAACAAGGGATGGTGCATGCCGATGATCATGAATCGAGAGCTTTTCTAGCTTCTCCAGCGCACCCGACCTTGGCCCAAACAGGGATGGTACGCACCGATGATCATGAATGGAGAGCTTTCTAGCTTCTCGAGCGCACCTGACCTTGGCAGCGAATTGACGCCTTCCAAGCATGGCGCTGATTCTGCCAAACAAGTCAATGGTGCATGCTGAGACAGAGATCGAGACCCGACATACTTCATGGCCAAATTCGAACGATACTGGTCGTTCGCTCTCTCGGCTATATGAAGAAGATCATGATGGAGGATGCAAAGAACACGACTTGACTCGTGACACGCTGTGTTGGGAACTAGGCAAAGCGTGAGCATCATTCAAACTGATCAGGTAAGACCACGTACGCCAATGAAAACGTCGCCAAATGATTCGATCGCGTGATGAATATCTACCTCGCTCGTCGGTAGAAGGGCCAGTACCATCTCCAGATCTCTTGCCCTATCTTGCTGTGGACGAAAACCCTAAGGGACCTCGCGTCCTGCTCAAAATCAGGCCATATCGATGGTTGAATCGATGTAGCGCTTACTTTTCACCCCAGAAGACGCGCCCAGAACACGACTGACTCGCTGTGGGCGGGGGATATATCTGCCGAACGACAATCAGCAGCTAGAAATGAAATCAGACATGTTATTTACTTCATTCCTAAAACATATAGGTTGGTCTGGGATACATGGAAGATAAAAAGGACGTGGGCGGCGGTATCTGAGCAGCAGCGATGTATAGCAGTGGTGGTTACGAGCAGCAGCGATGCATATATATAGCAGTAATACATAGTAGCAGGTTCCAGGCGGTAGCGATGCGTGGCAGCAGTTTATACGTAGTGATTTTGAGCTGCAGTGACATGCAGTAGTGATATATGTGGTGGTAGGTACTGTGCGACGGTCGGTAGTTTCAGCTTCGAGCGGTTCTAAGCAGGAGTGATGTATAGGAGTGATACGCAGCGGTAGGTTCTACATGGTAGTGACATATGGCGCCGGTCAACAGCAGTTCTAAGCAGCAGCGATATATAGCAGTAATACTTCTGTATAAAACTTCATCTTGTGCATGAATGACATGTTTTTGAAGCGACCTATCGGACAGATGAGTGCAAGACGACAGCAGAGAAAATCAGATTTCGGATCAAACAGTAACGCGTCGTAGATGACATGTGCTCCGTGCTCGACCCCCATTTACGACGGTAGAACTGACTCTGCAGTCAGCTCCCCATTGGAGACATGATTAATAGGAAAGAGGCTCGCGTTGTGGGCACATCGCATGAAGAAATATCACCGCCCATGCCTTGTAGAACTACTGGTATGGATCACCACGGTGTGTCAGTCTGCGTAGTAGTTCCGAGCATCGGCGATTGATACGCAGGCAGTAGTACTCCTTGGCGTAGCATCTCCTGCCTCTGTAATATGACATGAACGACACGTTTTGAAGTGTCCTATCAGACAGACGAGCGCGCGAGATGAGACAGCAAATCGAATCAGATTTCGAACAAAACAGCGACGCGTTGTAGATAGATGTCATGTATTTCTACGCTCCTATGCTCGACCCCAGAAAAACCCGTATTTATGATAGCATCACTGACTCTGCCGTCAGCTCCCCCATCCAGCAGAGACGCGTTTGATTAAAGATGAGACTCACGTCGCGCGGGCGGCATCACATGAAGAAACGGGGCTTGGCTTTCTCGATCTCCCCGCAGAACCAAAGAAAGGCCTCCAAGCAGTTGACGTATTTCCCTTGCGAATCATGCTCTTGGACCGCCCAAGCACGGAACTCGTCTAGGGTCGAGAGCGTCGCTCCTCTGCAGATGGGTTGCTTTATGAGCAGTTTCCTGAACTTGTCTTCCGTCCACATGCTGAAGACCGCCTTGAAGATGAATCCGACGAACTCGCACGTCTGCCCTTTCTTGTATGAGAAACCGGCGTGGCATGCTGGTTCCTCGCCCGTGAAGCCTTTCGACTGGGGCAAGCAGCAATGGAAGCAGTAAGTGTATAGATCGAATTTGAACGACTTCTTGAAGATCATGTACTCGTCCATCTGCACGGCTTTCGCCTCCGTGCAATTGTGGCCGTCTTGCGAGACCAGCTGCGCGAGCCTTCCGAAGTGAATGGGGCAGTGGTTCTTCAATACTGGCATGTACTTGTTGAGCCGGGAGGTCCGTGCCAGGCGACTCATCAAGGCATCATTGTTGTGCCCTGCTCTCGATGCAAAGGTGCGGGGATTATTTGGGAGCGATGAAGGAGGGGGCAGTTCTGGCCTCGAGAAGGTGGACGCGACGGGTTGTGATGCCGACTGTGAGGAAACAATGGATGCATGAGCGACGTCGGGTCAGACAGGACAGAAGTGAGGGAAGTCATACCATGAAAGGGTTGTCGCTCTCCATTTCCGAGGTACGCTGTGGGAGGAAGAAGAGTCGGTCAGTGCTTCAAGAAGCAGCAGCAGCATTCATGGAAACTGACGGGCCGATGAATGGCCTCCATGGCATCGAGGACCAAAGCTTGAGATCGAGTTATCCTCGAGCTGTCCAGGTCGTACATCTCATCACTGTCCTGGAACGTTGAAGCCTCCTGCGATGCATGATGAAGGCTTGGAAGGGAGGTGGTATGGGGACATCGTTAATCCCATGGGGACGTCCGGGATCAAGGCCGAACTGGATGCTTGTGCTTGTGCTGGTGCTGGTGCTGGCGCTGGCATGGAAGGCAAGGTCTGCACAGCATTATTTGCCGCAGCATCCATCAGTGGGAGAACAGGAGTGAAAGGGGTCTGGATGGCTTCCATGGCGAATCGTTGCATGGGACTGTCGGGAGAGCAACACGTCGCAAGGGATACAGCTGGGCTCTTGGGTGCAACGTACGGCGAGGATCTCGCCGTCCATGCAGAGGGTGGTGGAGTATCGGCGACATTCTTCGCCATGGACCACGTCGTCCAGTTCTTCTATGCACTGCTCCCGCCCGGTCTTTTCTCCACGGAAGGAGGTCACCCTTTCGGCGTCGGTGACGAAAAACACATGAGACTCCTTTCCATCCGACCCGCGCGACCCATCATCTGACTGTTGACTATGAGTCCGTACGCCGGCCTGAAGATCAGCACGTATCTGACGTTTGGATCTGTCCATGCCCTGCGCGAAAGCGGTGGTGCACGCCATCACCTCGATTCCCTCGGTCCCAGAGGTCGAGGTTGTATGCCTTGGTGTTCCCGGCCTCGAATAGGTTGCTGTGATAGGAGGCGCACTTGTTCTGGGTCGCGAACAATTCGACGTCGCCTTGGGAGGAAAAGAACACGAGGATGCGTTCTTCGTCCACCAAACGTCCCTTCAAAGCACGAACCAGGTGATTCAGAGACTCCCTCGCCGCGATGGGCTCCACCGAAACCACATGGATTCCGATCTCTGGACGGTTCGTCGAAGATCTGACGTTGGCGAGGTCCGAGACCTTGATGCCGAACGGTTTGATGAGAGCTCCAGGCGGGTGGGGAGGCGCTGTGGCAGCAAGAGGGCGATTTGCATGTTCATCTTACTGAATTGTTTGGCCAGAACTTTCCATTTTATGGTACGATTTGGGATGGCAGTTGAGGGGATGTCGTGAAATTCGTCGATGAACACTTTGCTGAACATTTTCCCAGGGGGGACACCAGGAGACTGTCGAAAGGAGAATGGATCAGCAGCAAGGTAGTGGTAAATCAGGGGGTGTTGTTCGTAACCTGGCGAATGTCTGAGACGAACAATGGCTCAACTGAAGGAACAGGTCGAACGTTTCCGGCACGCTTTTGGAGAGAGAGTAATTGTGGCATCTCAGTCCGGCAGCGACGGCCTTGGAGTACTGTTCTTCGAGCAACGCCACGAAGGGGCATACCACGATGGATTTCACCTCTTCGTCCATCACTGATGGAACCATCCACAGCATACTTTTTCCTCCGCCCGTCTTCATGGCGATCATGAGGTCCCTTGTTCGTTGATGGGAGATGGTAGGGCTGCCAGGATGACTGCTCTGTGCTTGAGACCCTAACCCTATTATAGGGTTAAAATATGGCGAAAGATGCCTTATATGGCAATCGTAACCCTAGAGTTGCTGGTGGCAGAGCACAGTCCTGTACGCGACGGTCCCCAATGGGAGCCGCGTCTGTGGCAAGGACATACTCGCACATTGTACGGTCCCCATTGGGAGCCGCGTCTGTGGTGAGGAGATGTCTGTACATATGACGGTCCTCAATGGAGCCGCATCTGTGGTGAGGAGATGTCTGTACATACGACGGTCCCCAGTGGGAGCCGCGCCTGTGGTGAGAAGATGCTTGCATATTGTGCGGTCCCCAGGGGTAGCTATGTCTGTGGTGAGGAGATGTCTGTATATAGACGGTCCCCAGTGGAGGTCGGTCCCCAGTGGGAGCCGCGTCTGTGGTGAGGAGATGTCTGTACATACGTCGGTCCCCAGTGGGAGCCACGCCTGTGGTGAGGAGATGCTTGCATATTGTGCGGTCCCCAGGGGCAGCCATGTCTGTGGTGAGGAGATGTCTGTACATATGACGGTCCCCAATGGGAGCCGCATCTGTGATAAGAGATACTTGCATATTATGCGATCCCCAGTGGGAGCCGTGTCTGTGGTGAAGATATCTGCACACAGGACGGTCTGTCAAGAGGACATGCTTGCATATCATGCGGTCCCCAGTGGGAGTCATGTCTGTGGCAAAGAGATCTCTGCATATTGTGCGGTCCTTAAAGGAAGCCACGGGTGAAGTGATGAGATACCTGCACATGCATCAGTCCCCAATGGGAGCCATATCTCTGGTGAGGAGATTGATGCAGAGTAGTAGGCAATCCCCATGGACCCCGCATCTGTAATCAGGAGATGATGCTTGCATATTAGTGGTCCCCAGTGGGAGCCGTGTCTGTGGTCAAAAGATATTTGCACATGCGACGGTCCCCAATGGGAGCCGTGCCTGCGGAGAGGAGAGACTTGCATTATGCGGTCCCCAGTGGAAGTTATGTCTGTGGCAAAGAGATCTCAACATATAGTGCGGTCCCCAATGGGAGCCATCTGTGGTGATGAAATACCTGCACATGCATCGGTCCCCAATGGGAGCCGGGTCTGTGATAAGGTTGATGAGATACTTGCAGACGTCACGGTCCCCCATGGGAGCCGTGTTGTGATTAAATACTAATTCCTATTTGAGCGACGGTCCCCAATGGGAGTCGCGTCTGTGGTGAGGAGATGTTTCCACATTACGCGGTCCCCAGTGGGAGCCGCATCTGTGGTGAAGAACAACCTGCAACCTGCATATGCTGCGGTCCCCAATAGGGGCCATATCGGTGGTGAACGGATTCATGCAGAGAGTAGTAGGCAATCCCCCATGCACCCTGCTTGTGTGATCAGGAGATGTGTGCAGAGATCACCCGGTCCCCAATGGGAGCCGCATTTGTGGTGAAGAACAACCTGGATATGCAACGGTCCCCAATGGGAGCCGCATCTGTGGTGTGGAGATGCTTCCATAGCGTGCAGTGCCCAGTGGGAGCCGCATCTGTGGCGAAAAATACTTGCACCCATTCACCACAGATATGGCTCCCATTGGGGACCGTTGCATATGCAGGCTGTTCTTCACCACAAATGCGGCTCCCACTGGGGACCGCACGCTATGGAAGCATCTCCACACCACAGATGCGGCTCCCATTGGGGACCATCGGGTGTGCTGTGCACACATCTCCTGATCACAGAAACGGGGTACATGGGGGATTGCCTACTTCTCTCTGCATGAATATGCGATGGTCCCCAATGGGAGCCATGTGTGTCGTGAAGAGTGATCTGCACACGCCGGTCCCCAACGGGAGCCGCATCTGTGGTGAGGAGAAGCTTGCATATTATGCGGTCCCCAATGAGTGCCGCATCCGTAGTGAGGATATACCTGCACACACGATGGTCCCCTTGGGAGCCATGTCTGTGCGGAGATATATGCACAGCAACGGTCCCCAACGGGAGCCGTGTCGGTCATGAACAGTTACCTGCACATGCGACGGTCCCCAATGGGAGCCGTGCTTTCCAGAGGAGATACTTGCACTTTGTATGGTCCCTCATGGGAGCCGCATCTGTCGTGACGAGATCCTTGCAGATTTCATGGGAGCCGTGTCTGTGGTGAGCCAGTCAGTCACCGATGGCCGCCCATTGCTCCCATTGTGGACCGCACCCTGTAGCATGCGTTGGGCATATATCACTGCCTGCGGGATAGCTCTTTGCATTGCAAATGCAAAGTGCCCATCACATATGCGGCTCTCATTGGCAGGCGCTCAACAGGCCGGTGTGTCGATGTAGATGCGCTTATCATATGCGTGATAATCTTACTCTGGGAGACACCTTCACTGTGGTCCTACAGTGTTGCCCTCATTCAGCTCAATGTATAACCAACCATCTATATATTTGCCTTAGGTGTATGTACTAACGGACCGACCGAAACACATTGGCGTTCCAAAAGACATCAGACATTGGCACTTTGCGAAAATTCGTGTGTGTCATGTGACCGCGAATGGTCCACCTGATGTCCAATTGAGCCAGGAGAATCGGTGTGGCCCGTGGCCACAGAATCGCGGTTCCACACACATTTGCCTGTCATGTGACCGCGAATTGTCCACCTAATGTATAAGTGAGCCTGGACAATGGGCGTGCCACACGGCCACAGAATTGCGGTTCCCTACATATTCCCTTCTGAGCCTCGTTCATGTTTCTTCCCAAACTTCATCTCATGGCTGACAACATGAACATGAACGACAACGACAACGCAACGGCACCAACACCAACACCACCACCGCCGAAGTCGACATCTTTGCTCCTCCGCCTCCAGTCGTCGAGGACGAGAAGGCCATCGCTCTCAAACGCGAGGTCAACGAGCTGCGCGGACGGCTTCAAGCCATGGTCGAAGTCGCGCCCGTTGCGGACGATAAGACCTTGCTTGAGAAGGAGGAATGGTGCCAGCAATGGAAGGATTTGATTGTGAGTGACTCGTTCCCTTGACCAATTTACTAATTGACTTCATACATTACTCGAACAGGACTCTCTCACCACCTGCATGCAGGTCGCGCATCAGACCAAGGTGCACGTCCACCTGACCGACGCTGAGAGGCAGAACGGTCAGTCCGGAAACAAGATCCGCGATACGCTCCAGGGCCAAGTCAGTGCCATGAAGGAGCCCACGGCAATGCAAGCTGATCAAGACGCGCGATCCAAACCTTCAAGCCGAGCAGGAACGCCAGGCCCAGGCTGAGAAGGATGGTGCCGCGACCGTGCAGGACCACACTCAGGAGGGCGATGAGGGTCACGAAGATAATACTGAGGCCGACAACGGTCACGAAAAATACTGAGCCGACGACGGCCCGAAGAGAATACTGAGGCCGACGACGGTCACGAAGATAACACTGAGGCCAACGACGGTCAGGAGGACCATGCTCGGGCCGACGCTCCTCAGGCTGACGAGGACGGCACTCAACAACAACTCACACCGAGTGTTCCGTCGGACAGCGATGCTCCCAAGCCAGTGGAGGCGGTTGTTAATCCAAAGGTAAGCATTGTCGTTGTTGTTGAATCCTTTTCGCCCGTTTAACTTCTCACAATTCTCTTATACAGATCATCATAGTGTGCAAGAATCCCAAGAAATAATCGCCAATGCCGTCCCATGCACCAAATGCGTCAGGATTGGTCGCACATGCTACCCCACATCTGTCGGCAACGTGTGCAAAGACTGCAAGCGTCTCAAGGTGAAGTGTTCCCTTGCTAGCGGTAAGCATGCGCTCCATCATGAATATGTGACCAGCACTGACATCAATTGTAGACAAAAACAAGGGCAAGGAGCAGCCAACCCCAACCCCAGCCCCACCTCCCAAAGCCACCGCTGCCAAGCCACGGCCGAGGCCAATCACGAGGCAACAAGCAGGGCTGCCTCGCAAGGCTGCGCGCCCTCAGCGGCCAAACCACAAGGTCAGGCTAAGGAGAAGGATGTGCCGACCGGCCCTGCACCCCAGCGCACGGCTCCAGGCCCCTCAAGGGCTCTTCGCCCATATGTCGAGATCAAGGTCGCGCGCAAGAGAAAGCATGTCGAAGTCGAAGAAGAATCCAGCGAGAGCGAGAGCGAAGGCGATGATGAAGATGAAGACGCATACATGGCCGGCAGGCTCAATGGGTTGAATACCTTCGTCAACATGTTCGAGACCGCATTCGGGGCTTTGAAGAAGGAAGTCGCGGAGATTGATAGTTACTTAGGGAGGAAGCGCCGTCGCCACCACAAATAGCTAGTGAGCTAGTTGACTTCATACTTACATAGAAAGGAAGCGCCGTCGCCGCAACCACCAACCACCAGATACATGACGTAGTACATATATTAATGCATAGAGCAGAGCAGTCTCTGGCTCAGTGCGGTCACAAGTGTACCTCAGTGCGGTCTGGTTGGTTGGTTTAGTTCTTACAGAAGGTACAGTTAATTTGAGCCTCCTGAATATATGTCACGGGACGGTTCACACCACCTCCGATCTCAGAAGGTCACACCGCATACAGTGCGTTGTGCGGCTCCAATGGGAGCCGTGTGTGTGATGAGGATATAGGGTCCCCAATGGGAGCCATGTCTGTAACAAGATGAACAACAATACCTGACCATGCGACGGTCCCCAATGGGAGCTGTGTGTGATGTGAGGATATACCTATGTATAACACGGTCCCCATTGGGAGCCGTGTCTGTGGTGAGGATCTATGTATGTATGACACGGTCCACGGGGGAGAATACAGCAATACCCGACCATGCGACGGTCCCCAATGGGAGCCGCATCTGCGGTGAAGAATACCTGCACATGCATCGGTCATGTGCATGTATTTGAATATTAACACAGGCATGGCTCTCACTGGGGACCACACAATGTGCAAGTATGTCCTTGCTACAGACGCGGCTCCCTTTGGGGACCGCACAATATGGACGGTCCCCGATGGGATCCATGTCTGTGGTGATGAAATTACTTGCGGATTGCGTGGTTCCCAATAGGAGCCGTGTGTGTTGTAAGATAGGGAACATAGCTGGCTGTGAACGGTCCCCAATGGGAGCCACGTGTGTGGTGGGGAGATAGCTTCAGAATGGGCAGTGCACAAGGTGAATCGTTTCTGTGGTAAAGAGATGCTTGTAGAGTGTGCGGTCCCCAATGGGAGCCGCTCTGTGGTGATGAGATAACTGCGCATGCATCGGTCCCAAATGGGGGACATGTCTTTGGTGAAACCAAAATCCATGGAAATCCAACGCTCCCCCAGGCCGATGAGAGCCGTGTGTGTGTGTGATGACAATACCTATACTTGCGACGGTCCCCAATGGGAGCCGCGTCTGTTGTGAAGAGATTCTGTCAGGTTTCATGGTCCCCAATGGGAGCCATGTGTTGTGTGGTGAGGAGATTCTTGCTGAGCGGGCAATCCTACATGCGACCCACATCTGTGATGAGGAGATGTGTGCAGATCGCGCGGTCCCCAATGGGAGCCGTGTGTTGTGCTGTGGATGACTTGCACATTGTGCGGTCCCTATTGGGAGCTACGTCTGTGGTTGGTTGTGGTGATGAAATACCTGCACATGCATCGGTCCCCAATGGGAGCCGCGTCTATGTTAGGGATGATGAGACACTTGCAGACGTCACGGTCCCCCACGGGAGCCGTGTTGTGATCATACCAATTCCTATTTGAGCGACGGTCCCCAATGGGAGTCGCGTCTGTGGTGAGGAGATGTTTCCATATTACGCGGTCCCCAGTGGGAGCCGCATCTGTGGTGAAGAACAACCTGCATATGCTGCGGTCCCCAATGGGAGCCATATCTGTGGTGAACGGATTCATGCTGAGGTAGTAGGCAATCCCCTATGCACCCTGCTTGTGTGATCAGGAGGTGTGTGCAGATCACCCGGTCCCCAATGGGAGCCATGTCTGTGGTAAGGAGATATCAGCACACCCGACGGTCCCCAATGGGAGCCGTATCTGTGGTGAAGAGATGCTTCCATGGTGTGCGGTCCCCAGTGGGAGCCGCATCTGTGGCGAAGACATACTTGCACCCATGCACCACAGATGCGGCTCCCATTGGGGACCACCGGGTGTGCTTGT